>PVIR01014813.1:0-39488 GCA_004026965.1 Petromus typicus
AAAAAAAGAATAAGTAAACTAGCACACCTGTAAGCCCAACACTTTGAGAGGCTGAGGCAGGAGGATTACTAGTTCCAGCCCAGCTCAGGCAACGTAGCAACTTAATGAGACTCTGTCTTAAAATAAAACTCAAGAAGGGCTGGGAGCTTGGCTCAGTATAAGCGCCCTGGGTTCACTTCTCAGTAGTGCAAGGAGGGGGAAGAGGAGTGGAAAAAGGAAGAGAAGGGGAGAGTAAAGGAAGAGGAGGAAGTAGAAAGACACTACATAAAGCCCGAAATCTATGTTTTACAGACAGCCACTCTATTTACAAAGTAACCAGGAATTTTTTGGCCAGCACACAGCGTCACCATGGAGTGACCGTCCCAGGCAGCTGAGGCCCAAAGGAAGGGAAGCTCCGTGGCTAATCAGACCACGATCCTGGAGCCGGGAGTAGAAAGGAATGGCTCCCCTATGCAGCTCCTGCAGAGCAGCATTCATCCGTGCTGGGGGTGCGGGCTCACGATCCAAACTGCAGTCCGATCCCACCTCCCAAGGAAGCTGCATCATCAGGGACTGAGTAGCCACGCTTCTCTTTTCTTGTGATATTATCCTTCTGTGTGTGCAACCAAGTGTGCCAATGTTGGTACACCCCAAAGCCTGGAGAGACGAGGTAAGACCAGGGTGCAGTGAACGCTGGGGAACGCCAGGGGGCGCTGTGCAATCGCCGTTTCCACAGGTCTCATTGGATCTGTGAGCAATGTTTGCGGAAGAACCGGTTTCTGTGCGGCCGCTCAGCACCAGGACTTGCCAGCCGTCGGGGTACACGCTGCCCTAGGGCATGAGTCTCCTGGGCACCTCTCAGTTTACGTCCTCTGTCGTTGTCCTCCCTTTCACCAAAGAAATTGTTTCCGTTTAGGAAATGGATGGAGGTCACCGGAACTCCGGACAGGTACGTTCCTGGGTGTTGGCGCTCGGGGCGCTACCCTGGCTCGCCGCGCCCCTATTTCCGGTGGCTGCTGGGGCACACACCCAGGAATCCCCACCCCATGATCCCTACTCATTTCCTGGGGCTTTGCCAAGAAGAGGGAGACCTGGAGCTGCAGTGTTTACTTCCAGAGAACTCGGGGATCAGTTCTAATCTTCCTCCCTTGCAGAGTGCGCCAGGCAATACATTTTTGCCTTGCGCTGGTGCAGCCACTGTCTTGGGAAACAGAAAGACATTTTCTGTCTACATTGTTTTTAACGGCACTATTTGCATTCATAAAGTACAGCAGTTCTCGACTTCTGAAAACGAAATGAAACTTGCTTTCCAAATGCAGGGGCGTTTCGTAAAGGACACCTGATTTGATGCTTACCCATCTCTGCCAGGGTCAGCTCGCGCTCTCCCACAGATAAGGAAACGGGCTCACAGGGACCCAGGAATTCCTGCAAGGCTTTCCAGGGAAGCCCGGATAGAAGGTATCCTGCGGTACGTTTCAAAACAAAGGACCTCCTTGTTTTAAAAGAGAAACAAAATTACAAACAGCAGGGCACTCTTGTGACCTGCTGAGCGTGCTGGAAGGTGTTTGACTGGCTAAGCAGGGCTTGGACTGTGCGGTTTGCAACAGTCTAGGGCCCCCAGCTCACGCGCATCCTGGGCAGGATGCCCTCCTGTTTATTTACATTTAATAATGATTTTAAACAGACGGTGTCTGGCTCAGATCCAGGGAAGTCAGGGCAGCAAGAGATGTCACCTTCAGGAATTGATGCCCAACTGTACGATCGCTCGCGTATTTGAAATGTGTGAGCCCTTGTCTCCAAAGACACTCTCACTTGGGGTCCAATTCCCCCGTTACACTAAGAAAAAAATGTCCCGCCCCGAGGCGGATCCAGGAAATTCTTCCCGCCTTAGCCCAAGGACCGAGACAGAGGATGCAATTCCCAGTATGCGCCACGCGATGGCAGCAGCAGCACGACAGAAGGAAAACATGGTCCCCGCTGCGTGCCGCTGGAGATGAGGAATGGTGTCGTCGGGTCTTGAACTTATGGATAATGCGTGGAAGTTCTGGAGACATTCGTGGCTTTGCTTCCTCTCGCAGACACGGAAACTACTGCACAAGGCTAGGCCTGTTCTCACGACGTGGGGCTCCCTCACCCCACCTGGACAAGGCGTCTCTGCTTCCCTGGGCGTCTTTCCTTTCTGTCCTTCAGCAATGTTCTTCATACTGCATGTGGGGGTGCCAGCCTGTAATTCCAGCATTCTAGGCAGCTGAGGCAGGAGGGCTGCAGACTCCAGTTTGCAATTTATCAAGGTCTTGTCTCAAAAATTTAAACTATAAAGCGCTGGGAATATAGCTTGGTCTGAAGGCCCTTGGTTTGATCCACCAAAAGCAAAATAAATACATAAAATGCCCCCTCAAACCACAGCCCCTCCCTGCAATCACCACTGCGTTCCTGCCAGGCCGCCTTGGCCAAATTCTCCTTCCCCCTCCTGCTTCCGGGCTGCTCTCCCCAAGACACACGGTGTGCTTCAACTTCCTCTCCCACCGCCTCTGAAGGGCGCCCCCCCCCGTCCCAGTATTTCACTCACGCCCTGGAACCTTGCCCACGTCTGCACCGTCAACCTAACATGTGCCCCCCACCTGGTGCCCGCCAGCGTTCTCAGCCACGCCACCCACCCTGGGTCCCAGAGCCTCGGCCACCTTGCTTGGTAACGGAGCACTGAGGCCCAGGAAAGTCAACCCACTGGAGGTCCTGCAGCTAGATTAAGTTCCGCAGAGGGATGGCAAATCACTGCCCCCGAGTATAGCGACATGTTTCCTGCCTTAGAATTTGCAGTGAGTGGAACTTGGCCGCTGTGTTCCTCTGTGGCCGGTTACGAGCACGTCTTAGGGTTCCAAACAGGAAATGAGGAGAAGCAGAGAAGGAGATGAGGGTTGGATCATAACTCTGTCATTGCTAGAAGAGCGAACTGAGGAAGATAACTTCTCTCTCCCTTCCCGCCCCCCTCTCCTGCCCTCCCCTCCCCTAACTCTCCCTCGCCCGCTCTCCCCTATTTTTGAAATGGTGGTGATAACTAGTGACTCCTGCTGTAGAGTTGGTGGACTGGTCGCTGTTACTCTGTCTCGGAATCCCTGCGGTGGGAACTCAGTTTGGGTCACCCTGGCAACACCGATATACTCACCCAAGCTTGACGGGTCTGTCGAGGCTCTCAGATAAACACCAGCTCAGAATCTTACAAAAGCAGAGGTGGGGGCTGACCGAGCCGGGACTGGGACTTCCTAAGAGCTCTCAGAGGAGCCCTGCTGTGGCATCACTTCCAGGGAGAATCGGCCCCAGGCCTTGCTCTGACTTTCGCGTGTGGCTGCTGGATCGGAGACACCTGGACCCAGTTGGGGCCCACAGGCTTCCTGTGGTTTCAGGGAACAGCTCCCTCTGAGAGACCCCCACGTCCTGCCGCTTCCAGCCCGCGCTCCTGGGGCTCCATCTTCACACCCCAGCCCGGTCCATGCTGTGGAGGCCCTGCAGCTGTCCCCATTCCTGTGTGTCCACTCCTCACATCGAGACTTGGGCAGAACGTTCCTGAACCTTCTCCCGGGAAATTTGCAGTTGGCACCAATAAAGAACCACTCTCTCCGGGGGCGGCAGCTCGGAGTGGAGAGGGAGGCCAGCGTGGGTCTCCATCTTGCACAGCCAGGCAGACCCGCTCTGAATGGTAGGGACAAAGACCAGAATGCGGCAGGAGGATGGACAAACGCCCCAGGCCAGCGGGGACCTGCCGGGTCAAAGTCGGACTAGCTTTGGGCCACCTCACCGCATCCTTCAATAGAAAGAAGTTCTAAGCCAATGTTGGTGTGACGACATTCCATGAGGTGCGATGGGGAAAACACGATCTGTGTTTACGTGTTTTAAAAAAACGATCACAGTGGAACAGATCGTCATGATTCCCTCCCAAGTTGCCACTTTCTAAAGCAATTCTGGCAGTCTTTTTTCACGAGGGCTTTTAGTTACACGGCCGTGGCTGCCTCAGCTTCCTGAATCAATCCAGAATGTTTACCTTCCACGGTCGTCTGCCTTTGGGGAAGAGCCAGGAGCCCCAGGACGCCATGTCGGTGAATCCTGTGGGTGAGGACGCCCCGTGTTCTTACCAGCCTGCCTTTCCACTGGCTGCCACTTGGGGGCACCATCGCCGCAGTTTGTTTAATCACACCTCTTCGAGGCTCTCGAGAGAGGACTTCCAGAACTTTTCATCGTCTGCGACTGGGCTGAAGGCCCCAATCAGGGAGACACTGTGGGACCCGGGGCCCCCAAACACGGTCCTGGCTCCCCCGGGCCCCGGGCCCCTTGTTTAGAAGGTCGAGGGCACGGCCTGAGCTTCTTTCTGGGCCTGCCTGCTGGGCCAGGAATCAGGGGGCCAGCCTGGGTGCGAAGGACAGGAGACATGGATGCCAATAAGGAGGGGAAAAGGCTGACTCCAGAGCGGACACCAAGGCGGAGGTCTGAGGCCAGCGGGCCGCAGTGGACACGTGGAAAGGCAGCGCCAGCTCCAGCCGAGAAGGTGGAGGAGGAGCAGCCGCTGGAGGAGGTCGGGAGCGGCCTGTGACAGCGCCTGAGACAGGCTGGCCATATGCAGCCTGGTGACACCCAGGCTGAACGTCGAAAGCATTTTTCAAGAAAAAACTTATTACAGCAAAAAGTGCCAAGAATCCCCTCAGGATACCGCTCCTCACTCTGAACTACCCAGTTTTGCTACTTCTTGATGCAGTTCTTCAAGTCCTCTTTCCTGAGTGCCTGTCTCAGATAGGATTCTTTAAAAGATGGCCGGTGCTGCTCTGCTGCTGAGAGCCATCCTGCACAAAGGCATGCTGGGAAAAACATGGCCGTGTGTCCTCAGCCACCTTAGTAACCAGAAATGGCCTCTGCCTGGTGGGTATTGGTGAAGGTTTCCAGGAACACGTCAGAGAGAGACAACAGCTGCTTATGGACCCCCAGAAAACCTTCCAGTGGCTGTGATTAAAGATCTGATTACAAAAATCCACAACTGACAAGGAAATTGACAATAAATTGTTTAGGGACAGCTAATGTTTCGAGTACAAACTGGACCATGGGTTTAATCTTACTCCAGGGCATATCCTGGACAGCCACAGCTTTGACAAACTTTAGGAACTAGTTTTATACATCCCGGCAATGTTTATATTCATAACATTTACCCATGCAAATAAAATCATGGGAGGTTATGCATCTCTTATCTGCCAGTGCTTTGAACATAATTTCACCAGTGTAATCAATTTTTGTAATTAATTGCAACAGGGTAAAAATAATACCTCCTTTAACATTTTTCAAAGGTTCTCTGGGAAATTTGAAAATCAGTCTAAAAAAATTTCATTTAAGGCTTTCTAGGAAAGCACATATCCACACTAATATACTTGTATTTTTAAATTTCAATATACTGTACTTGCCTGGTGTGGTGGCTCATACCTTGATCCTAGCACTGGGAGGCTAAGGCAGGAGGATGGCTTTAAGTTCAGCTTGAACTAGATGGTGAGACAGTCTCAGAAAACCAAAATCGGTATAGACAGATGGACAGGATGATAAGAAAAATAAAATAAAAACTATTCAACGTATTTGTAGCAAAACGTCCAAAAGGTTGAATATTTGTTTAAATAGTATCTTAAATCACTGAGAAGTAATGCTTAGTTATCTGTTTAACTGAGTGACAACAAAGACAACAAAAGATTAAAAAGTAAATCTAAGCGTTCATATGATTGTAAAAAAAAAGAAAGAAAGAAAGAAACGAAAGAAAAGGCTGAGCTCTTTGAAAAACCGAGAAGTCTCTTAATTAGCGGAGCAGGTGGCAAAGTCAGCGTGAGATTCACTAAATTCTATACTAAGGCACCGGAATCTCTGCTTCCTAGAAGGATTACTCAAAAGGGGAAGGAAAAGCTTCTTCAATATCTGCACAGCAGACTGATTACCCAAGAAAGCGTCACTGTGTTAGCAGAGAAAAAATAAACCTTTAACCTTCCAGTTAGCACTATTACCACTGAAGTTCACTTAAAGAAACCTTCGTAAACAGCCACTCAACAGAGCTGTGCTAGCGGAACACAGCGCGGCTTTCCCCCAAAGCCTCCCCGGCTTCCCGCGCTCAGTCCGGCTTTGTCTCCTCCCCGCCATTCTGACGCTCCCAGTCGATTTACCTCAGGACCAAATTGCTCCCTCTCTCTCTTTTATTTTAACAAAAATATTTCCTATGTTGCATGTGGCATTTGGATATCATATAATTTTCCTTCATTCTTATGACTTCCAGTAGTTTCATTTATATTTCATCTCTAGTATTTCATTTATATTCATTTAGTTTATATACATATATATATAAAATATTGATTATAATGAATGTTATCATTGGTAAACTATGTTTTGCATGGGAAATTAGAACATGAGGAATAGTAAAGTGGTATCCACCAGCATTCTAGCCTATGAATATACTTTTTGCACATTTTATTTGCTTCCTTTAGGTGTATTTTTTCAGTTTGCCCCCAAAAAGCCAACTGAAAAGTCTGTCTTTTGTTGTTCTTTAAAAGGAAGAAACTAAAAATATTTCAGTTTAAATTTATATTTAGTAATGAAAGTCATAAAACTTTCTTCCTTAGAAAGTCCGTGCATTAATAAATAGCCATCATGTGAAGTGTGCAGGTCATGAACGCTTTATGAATATTGTTGGTGAACAGACTTAACGTAAAACATAATTATGGAAGAATCGGTTCAGGAAACGTTTGTCTCCATTGTATCAGTTCAATTCACATTCTTAATGATTACATTGGGATTATTTGTGAAAATCTCATAAAATACCATATTAAAGGAAAGTTAACTATAATCTCCAGCATGGTAACACATTTCCCTTCTAACTATTTTTATAATACAATATCAGAGAAGTATCAAAAAGCATCCAAAAAATCCAAACAGTGGGCCGGGTATTTAGCTCAGTGGTTCCTGCACCTGCCTTGTAAGTGCAAGGTCCTGGGTTTGATCCCCAGCAACCACATACAACAATGCTGGACATGGAGATTCACACCCAACAGCAATCAGAACAACATACCTCAGTGCTAGGCGTGGTGACTCACACCTGTAATCCCAGCACTCAGGAGGCAGAAGCAGGAGGATTGCTGTGAGTTCAAGGCTGAACTCACAGCTCAGGACCAGCCTGACCTACAAAGCAAGACCCTGTTTAAAAAAAAAAAATCCAAACAGTGAACCTAAAGCTACATGATTGTTTGTTCTTCTCCTATGCTTGATAAACATCAAGCAATGGACTAAATTAATCAACTTTTTATTGTATTTTGTATTTTTTTCTTTAGGTTGAATTTACAGTTTTAAAAAATTAAATATTTAATCAGTATGATAGAAATGTGCTTGATCAGCAAGGAAAAAAATGTGTATGCTTGGGTAATTCTTATGGCTGATAATTCAAAAGACAAACCTGTTTATAATTAAACCAGTTACATCCAACTAGTCTTAATGACCAGGTTTTGCCAATTTATGGGATCATGACAGATAAATAGGAAGGTAGAGATTCAAATTTCATAACTTTCATTGTAAAATTATAGCACTGAATCAGACATTAACACAAGAATACAAAACTCACTGATTTGTATAAGAGCTGGTTTTTATCTTTGCCCCACTTTATAATTTTACCTAGGTTGGTTTCTGTAAGATAAATCAAGTTATAGTCACCTGTTCAATATGAAGGTTGTGACTTCACACCAATCTATACAGAGGAAGATTTTCTTTGCTCTAATCCATCATCTTATGAAAAGTCCAAACTAAATTTTAGATGAGAGCAGAATGCAGCAAATAGCTCTGGGTATGTCCAAAGTCCCTCCGGGTGGATAAAATATCTCATCTGCTTGAAATCAGCCTTTTGAAACTCAACTGGCTGCCTTTCAGGGATTCAAAGTGTCTCAAGAGCTCCTAGGGAGGTGGTCTGGGTCTAAAATCCCAGTGACTACGACAGCTTTGATATTAGAAAGAGAAACATCTTGGAAGAACCAACAGAGAAGATTTATGTTTTCTTAAAGAAGCCTTTAAATTACCCTTCGTAAAGTCACTCCAACAAAAAGAAAGAAGAGACGGCGATACTTGGGAAGATGTAATATACCGCTGTCTCCATGTCCCCAAGCAGCCTGTTGGGCACTGCTGAGCTCAGGCCCAATAACCTGTACGTTGGCCAGCTCCAACCCAGAGATGCTCCGATGGGCTCATGTGGGACAGCACCACGCCGAAGGGTATAAGCAGAGACACAGCAGCGACCTGTGACGTGGGCTGCTGCGTCCCAAGCCAGTTCTAAGCACCTGATCCGCGCTACAAATCTAGAGCAGAGACCGGAAGAGGTTCTTTCCACTCTTCCTGGCCTGGATCTCCAGCCGAAACCTGGGAGACTGTTAGGGAAATGTGCCTTCTCCCATTTTGCCCACTTGTCGATGGGCTCAGCTGGTGCAGGCTTCAATGGATGGAAGTGTCTAAGAGGCTCGTTTGCACTTTTTAAATATCCAACCGTCCAGGGCCTGCGCACTCCTTCACCGGGGACTCCTTGAGTTGGAGTGAGTGTGGAGAAGGTGGCTTGGTCTCCACGAAGTCCAGGTAGGATTTCTTCCTGCAGCCCGTCTTGGGGTTTTGACCCTTCAGAGACACAGAGAAAGTGGAGAATGTGCCCAGTGTACCCTGTTAAATAGAAAGTCCGGTCTCCTCATTTCTCTTCAGTGGTCTTTCCTTTTGCTCATGTGCACCCATGGTTTTGCTCTGTTTGTTCGGTTATTTCTTTATTTATTTTTTATCAACATTTTTTCACTCTATCTTTGTAATATCTAGTAAATGCATTCACTGTGGGGAACCGGTACACATATAGGCCCCATCTTGACCCTTTCGCTTCCTCTTCTACATCTCTGCCCACTGTCTCTCTGTGACCCCAGATCCCCTGTCCATCCCCACACTCAAGCTCTCTGTTTCTTACCATCTCCTTTGTATTTCAGGCTTTAAATGTTTTATACTTAGGACATTCCATTAAAGAGAAACCATGTGACATTTAACCTTCTGCGTCAGATTTATTTCATTTATGGACTCAAAGTAAAACTTACTTCCAACAAATGACTCAAATTTATCTTCATATGGCTTCTATATACATATATATTACTTATATGAGAAGAACACAAATACGCTCATGCACACACATATGCCAAAGTTTCAGTTTCTTTTCTCTCATTGCTGACATAAAATAGCCAACACCAAGAACTAAAGGCAGAAAGAGTTATTTCAGGTTACACTTTATAGAGTTCTCAGTCCAGCTGACGGGCTCCAAGGCAGAGTGGCTTGTGGGAGGCAAAAGACAACAAAAGCAGCACAGGCCAGTCACAGCTCTATGTGTTCCTTGTGTTTTATCCCCCACATCCTCAATCCTAGTGTTCTCAATCCTAATATTCTAGATCCAGCCACCTCTGAAAAAGCCCCACCTGTGACCTCATGGAGACACAAGCCACAGTAGCCAGATTTGTGTTACCCATTCATCTGTTGAGCAGCCTATGAGCTGCTCCCAAGATTTAGCTACTATGAGGTACGGTGCTATAAACATGGATAATGTATCACTGTAACATTTTCAACATTTCCAAGAAGATGCCTATGGGGGGAGTAGCTGTGTCAAATGAAATTTCTAATTTTAAGGGTCTTTTTGCAGAATCTCCACACTGATTTCCATAGTAGTGGTATGTACTGGTTTATATTCCCACTAACAATGTAGGATTCCTCTGTTTCGCACAAGCTCAGCAATACTTCTCCGTGTGTGTGTGTGTGTGTGTGTGTGTGTGTGTGTGTGTGTGTGTGTCACAGCTGTTCTTACTGGAGAGAAACAGGGTCTCAGTGTTGTTTTGATTTGCATTTCTCTCCTAGTCCTCTCGTGGAAGAAACATTCTTCCATGTCCCCGCGGGCCACTTGTACTTCTGAGAAATATTTACTCATTTCAATTGCTCACTTTTGATTGGCTCTTTTATGGGAGGGGTTAATTATTTTTTGAGTCCTGTGTCTGAGGAGTAGCTAACAGAAACTCTTCACTGTTCTGTACATTGTCTCTTCCTTTCTTTCTTTGTTTCCTTTGCTGTACCAGAGGCTTTTACATTTGGTGTAATCCCATCTGTTGATTCTTGGTGGTACCAGGATTCCTTATGCCATCGAGGTTCCACTTAGAAACCACTGATCTATTCCTGTGTTACACAGTTTTCCTCTTTCAGTACATTCAGTGTTTCTGTACTAATAGCTAGATATTTGATTCATTTTTACTTGATCTGAGTACAAGATGAGAGATAATGGTTCTAGATTCGTTTTTGTGCCTGCGCATATCTCCCACTGCCCTGCTGTGCGTTACAGGGGCTGTGTCTTCCCCAGCACGTGTTCTGAGTCCTCTCGTGGAAGACCAAATTGCTCCAGGTCCCTGTGGTTGTTTCTTCATCTTCACTTCTGACTTGTTGACCTGCAGATCTATTTTGTGCCCGTATTACAGATTTTTATCACTGAAGCATAATATAATTCCAATCAAAATATCAACAATGTTCATCACAGAGCAAAAACAAAGTCCCCCAATTTATGTGGAGCCACAAGAGACCCAGGACAACCAAAGCAGGACCGAGCAACAAGGGCAAAGCAGGAGTCTCCGAAGGCCCAGATGTGAAGTCACATCACTCACGTGGCTGTGAAGGATTCTTCACAACGAAAAAAATGCTTGCCACGTGTTATCTGCAAAGAGAAGACAGAAAACAACATCCCACGGTATGAGCCCTTTATTTCTGATGGCTGGATAACAGGTCATGCTCACTTATTTATTTTTGCTGCTTCCCTCTAGTTTCATTTCTAAGAATCAGACTTGTAACTAGATAATGTTCTCAAATTCTGTAGTAACATCCTCTATTGAAACTACTTGAAGCAAAGTTAGTGATAAGGTATGTTAAGAAATGATTGTGCATTTTTGAAATGACACCAATTAAATAACTGAAGAGGAATTGCTGTCATGGTCCATGGAATGAAATATGAGTCATCGATTCTTTATGCCGTGACAGGAAGTGAGTGCAGGCTGGAGGACATATGGACAAGAACAGACCCACTGCAGAATGTATCTGCACTGGGTAAAGACAGATGCACATAGCGGTGTGACAGTCAAATGGCTCTTCAAAGTCATCGCATTCTTTTGTTTTAAATTAAGAAATCAAAGTTTTAGAATTGCTACTGATTGGGAACCAAATATACCTTGGACATGAGAATAAAATATCCCTGGGACTGGCTTCCTTTCACGTTTATGTTTCTATAAACTTCATCTGGGGATTTGAATCCAGGCTGTCTGCACTGAGCTACATCTCCAAACCTTTTCTTTTTATTTCTTTTTCATTTATGAGACAGCATGTGGCCAAGTCACTAAGTTCCCCAGCCTGGGCTCAAACTTGCTCTCCTCCTGCCTCTGCCTCCTAGAGTGCTGAGATTGCAGGTGTGGCCCACCCTATGGGCTCTGTTCTTACCTCTTAAAATGGGAGTTCAAGAATAAACTTGCAGGCAGACAGAATGGTGAGGGGGTGCCTAAATGCTGGTAGCTTTGTTAGGGCACCCGGCTCCAGGAGATCTCTGCCTTTCTGTTTGCTGTGGACCACTTTCCCGATACTCCAATTACTTACAATTGCTTCTAGAGTGAGAGAAAAGAAACAGCAGAAACAAAAACTTGCACCAGGCACGTTCTGATTGCAGTCCATACCCGGCAGTAGGTAACTACAGTCTCAAATACGGTTTTCTAGATGAGAGCTTTGAAACTCGAGGAGTAAGCCGGTCTCACATCCTGCTGCCAGAGAGTGCGTTGACCCTCTCTGCAAAAGCCAGTCAGCCCTAGGTCTTCTCCAGGGAGCTGGACCCCTTAGATCCAAGCACTGTTCTCTATTCATCTAAACTTCTCTGTCAGATCTGGACATTTTGTTTCCTAGAAGCCCCCTGCGGTATAAGAAAGAATCCACTGATTTTCATCTGTAGCTGCTGGAAAGGAGATTCTAAAACTTGGGATTCCGCTAGCGATTGCAGTACCTTTGTTCATAAGAGATCTTGTCTCTCACCTGAGTTTACTAGACCAAGGAGATGACTCATCCTGAGGCCCACCTAGCATCAAGACAGGGGTTGTCATGGGATAAGAGGGTTCCAAGTGAGGAAGCCTGACCTCCAGGGAGGGGAAGGAGCTGTAGATGGAGTTTAGTCATGTAGCTAGCGATTTAACCAACTGTGCCTACAAAATAAAACCCCAGGAGTGGGGCATGTAGTCAGGGGTGCTGAGCAGCCTGGCAAACACATGGTTCAGAAGTCAATGCCTAGTACCACCACCACCACCAAAAACAAATCCACTCACACACAATAAAACCCTTGGACTAAAACTCCCTGGAGCTTCCTAGCTGGTGAATACATGGAGGTGCCTCACGGTAATGCAGCCTGACTCCACAAGGCGAGGGGTTGGTCTGGGGTTTTCTCAGTTCTCACTCTGTACATCTCCCCCACCCCCATTAGTCAGCTTCCCTGTTGTGGGCACACGTTGATACCTTACACCCACAACTGAAACTGGCTCACAGTCTCAGAGGATGCGGTCCAAGGTCAGCCGGTTCCAAGGCAAGAGCATCATGGCAGAAGGGTGTGGTGAAACAAAAGCTGCTTAATTCATGGCAGCCAGGAAGCAGAGCAGGGGAACAGTGCCAGAAAGGAAAGGGCCATGGTCTGGAGGTGGTACCCAAAGCCAGGGCTCCAGGATCCACCAACACATTTATTTGACTCTTCCTTACTAGTAATGTTTATAATGACAGTACAAACGTAAGGATAGTCCTTTATGGGGTTCTGTGACTAATTCTCTAGAGCTGTCAACCTGACGGGGTCATGGGTACCATGAATTTGTAGCCAATTGGTAAGTGTGAATACCCAGGAATCAACACCCCACACTTGGCGCCTTAATTTGAGGCAGTTGAGTGGAGAATTATTTTAATTTGTAGGGGCTACACTCAGACTACTGTCCAGGTGGTTAGTGCCAGGACTGCACAGCAGGACAGGAGACGGGGCTGCTATCCGAGCAGCCCTTTGGCTTCTTCTGCTTAGGGAAAACCCATTGCTTGCACCAAACAAGGACTGGGCTGTCCAGGGCTGGGAAGGCTGAGTGACAATCAGCTTGTTTTCCAAAGCTTTCCTTTGGCTTTGCTTTAGAGTGGCTTCTGATTGCATTTCAAACAAGTTGGAATCACGACCATCCTGGAAGTTGCTGGGTATTCAGACGTACACCAAGAAGACACATTATTTCAAAGTGCACAGAAAGAGGAGAAAGATCAGGGCAACCTAAGCAAGGTTGCTTCTTCTCCTTCCTCTTGCAGGTCAGTGACATGTTCTTCTCCCCTCCACTTTGAAGGAGCATGAAAATCAGAGACAGATGACCAGGGTGTTGCTGTCACTCCAGTTCCAGTGACACAATGACCTAAACTTAAGGGGGAGGAAGCTGGGGTAGGATCGTTGGTTTTTGTTCCTCGGCATAAGCTTCAAGGGAAGTATTTATCATGATGTTTCATGACTTCATATCTGGAATAATGAGGGTCAAATGGGAGGTGTCATGGGGCCTGAGTTCATGGTCCGAAGAATTTCTTAAGAGTAGCTTGTTTAAGAAGAGTTGATCAATAAGTCTCTGACTTATCACCCAGAGATTCTGAGGTACCCAACATACAGGGAAAAGAAATCTCTTGCTCTGGGTACTTAGACTACAATATACAGATGAAAGTTCTTTGTTTATTTCTCAGCCAATATTACTTTCTTCACCTAACAATTTCACAGCTTATCAAAAATTCCCTGAGTGCATTCACTTTAAATTTTGAGGACAGGGGTACATCAGAACCATCTTCAATGGACACAAAGGTATTTCTTGTCTTCAGTCACTAGAGACACCAGCCAAAGAGCTCTTCTCTTGGTCCTGAGTGAAGCAGATCTGTTCCTTGTTTCTTCCCCCTACCCCCCAGGTCCTGGCTGGTGTCCAGCTCCCAGCCTCAGCCAGGAGGAGGAGAAGGGAGGTAGCTGGATGTTTGTCTCTATCCAAACAGCAACAGAATTCTTTGGCCTGGCTGTTCAGTAATCCTCTGCCAGCTGGCTGCGTCCCCTTCCTCCGGGAACTCAGTGAATCACACCTCCGCAGTGCATTTGGCTCCGCCAGCCCTCAAGTGCTGGAGGCTTGTGTCTGCCAGCTACCCAAAGCTGTAGACCAACTTCTGAGCATAGATCATGTCGGCCTCTGGAATTTCTCAGTGCAGGAGGCTTCCCAGCTGCAGGGGAAGAGTGTTCATTCAGAGCAGAGCAGTATTCAAAACGGGCTGTGCTCTGCTTCTTGGGACAAGCAAGCACTTTCTCTTCCCCCCAGCTCGTTAGGAGCCCTCAAGGAGCAGATTCTTGCAGGTAGGGGAGCAAGGAAACCTCAGCTCCTCTTGGACCTTTCTCTCCTCTTCTCTGTTATATGAACTCTGCAGCTGTCAGGCAGAGCATTAGCAAAATGCCAAGAGTGATGGTCTGGCTCATAAACATGACCAAATGCATACAAAGCCCAATTGAAAAAACTGTGTTTAAATCTTTTAAAAATAGTATAGTGTAAAACACATTGCTACAAATGCCCCTCAAAATAATTTCCTCTCACTTCCAACACAGTGGCCCCATCTTTCTGGCTGTTTTTCGAAGCAGTTCTGGAAGCCCTTCTTTGTGTCTTTCCCTGTGCTCGCCTAGCTGTCTCCATGTCCTCAGTCCACTCAAATCATTTGACTTTGGAGAAATAGAGTTGGATGGTACCAGATCCAGTGCATAAAGCAGAAGAGGACACACTGTCATGATTTTGTGAGCCTTTCCCTTGGATGGCACAGGGCAACGGGATCCACCATGCTTTTGATCACGCAAAAACACTCAGGGAAGAGAACTTTCCAGAACTGCCTCTGAAAGAGACAAGAATGGCGGGGTAAGTGTGTTTAATGTTTGAGGGAGTACTTTGAGGGGAATCCATGGAAACCTGTCCCTGAGATAACTTTTTTTATTTAAATACTTTGTGTATTTTTTTAATTAACCCTTACATGTCGGTTTATTTCAGTTGCTGTTCCCCATGGAATCAAGATGGATGTAACTGCTGGGATACCCCTTTTCTATTATCATTCCAAGGTTTGACCTTTTACCAAAGCAAGGATGTGGTCAGATGTCTCTCTTTTGAGAACTTTCGGTAAAAAGGGCAATGACACAGCATCCCTGTGAGACATAAACATTCGGGGAAAATCACCGGTCCACACATACTCCGGTGCGCCATCTTGGTAAGTGCTTCGCTAAACCGGAAGTCCTCTATCCTGAGGGGAGGCTGCAGAAAAGCCTCTGTTATGGCCCCTTCTGGTGTGGCTTACACACTGGCCATACCACTTCTCTCTTAACTCACTCAGCCAACAGCTGGGGGAGCCTTAAGGAGGAAAAAAGATGTGGGAGCCAGAGGCAAGTGTGAGCTGAACCCCCAAAGCTATGGGAGGGTCACAAGGAAGAGGGATCCAGGAAGAGGCTTTATTACTGTCTTCCTGGAATGTATAAAACACACATAATAATAGCTTTTAGACAGAGTGAGCTAGGAACTCCACGCAGTTTCTTGCTTACTTGCTGTATTCACTGTTGGTGCTGTAACTCCCCCACTATAGTGACCCCCTTCCTCTTTTGAAGAGGCCAGGCTTGGGAGACACAGGGATGGTACTCTGAGCCCTTCCGCCACCTGAAGGTCCCTTCAGGAAGCACTTCTCACAGGCTGCGTCTGGAGCTGAACTTTGCCTTGAACAGCCTGTCGTTGCACACCAACATGTAGTGTTTGCATGGCTGTCTGCCTCCCTGGGAGCTGATGACGCACTGTTCTTTCATCTTCTATCTCTAATCATGATAAAGGAGTGGGGATGGGTTATAATATGGCAGAATGTCTAGATCAATAATGCTGTCAGCTCTGTTTGGCCCATAGACTAGATCTTGCAGAGACTATCAAAAATCTCCCACTAATTTAGTGTGGGGAAGGATGGAGGTGTGGGTGGTGAAGATTCAGAGAGAAACCCTATACCTCTGTTGGGTGACTAGAGGCTAATGTATAAAATAAAATGTATGGAAAGAAAGCAAGGCAATTATTTCTAAGAACTGTTAAAAGAGTTTGATGATGTAGACAGAGAAGGTGTAAAGATCAAATGTTGGTACAACTGAATTGTGATAAATAAAACTAATGTTAAAAGAAAGATGAGTCCATGTTCTGTTTGGAGTTGGAAATATGCCCCAAAGTTAACCCAAAGGAGAAACTCCAATCAATCAATCAACCTTTCATTGGCTAGAAATCCTTAGAGGAGGAAAGGAGGAAAATTATGTAGTGGGTCATTTTAGTCCTCTATTATATTCATTTGTTTTTAGATTCTAAAAATTATTAAAGACTTGATTTTTAAATGGCCTACAAAATAAATGGTAGCTTCCATATTTTACCTAAAACTCTTGTTTCTCTCCCATTTCCTGATGGGAGGCATTTTCTAAAGCAAATCCATGAACTACACCTTCCACCAGCTCACATGAACCAAAGGCATCGATATTCTAAGGCTCATGCCTGGGGACACCCTTTGTTCTACTTTTGCTTGTTATTGCCTCATTTTTCTTGGATTCTTTTAGTTTGACATGCTATGTACCAGGCATCCTTGGCCTTGGCAACTGACAACTTATACTTGGGGTAGGGTATAAATTCATGTTCTCTTATTTCTTTTCTCAGTTCCTTTAGACACATGACATGAGGGGTCTTGGTGTGAACATAAAGCATTCTGGATGGGATGGAAGGAAATCCTGAGTCAGAAGGATTCATCATGATTGTAGAAATCCTGCAAAGAGGCAGGAAAGCAAGGATTTGTTGTGCACATAGCACAGATCTCAAGAAGATGGGGGCTGATGCACTCATGTGCACATCTATGTGTGCCTGGTTCCTGCACAAAGGCCCACCTCTCCTGTGATGGTGAGAGGCTCACAGCCTGCACCATCAGCCTTCTCAAGGACAGTATCCTCACAAGAAAGTGGCTCCAAAGAAGAGATGCTGCTGGCAAAGAGGAAAGGACTCCTTTTGGGGGTCATTTCTGATGATCTAAAGAATAATACTGCAAGGTACCATGGTATGATCCATAATTCTGAGATTTTAAGGTCACAGATTAAGAGGCTAAGCAGATTGGTAAAGCGTGCTCCTTGATGTGTCTCAGCGGGCCATTGACGTGTGGCCTGAAGGCATCATCTGTCCCTCACATTTTCCTCTCTGGCCCTGCTCCTTGGCTCTACTTCTTGGCCTCCAGGAATGAAGCTTCTTTGCTCCGTCATGCCCTTCTGCTATGTTTCCACCTTGGAGCCATGGACTGAATCACCTGACACCACGTGCCAAATTAAACCTCCCTCCTTTATTGCATGAGTGTCCACTATTGTTAAGCAAGGAGAAAAAAGACTGACATATGGAGGGAGGTAAACAACCAAATGACTGCTCCTTCTGATGGAAGTAAGGTGGAGGGTCATGAGACACCACATAACACAAAGCCTATATCAGAGGAGATTTTCTTTTAGTGTACTAGTGCAAAGTGACAGGACAATATGCATGAATGGACAACTTACATGGTTAGACCCTAAACTCTACCACCGCCCTTATTACTTTGGAAAACTGACAAAAATAATAATCAGGACCAGGTGCAGCTGCACACATTTGTGAGCTCCAACCCTTGGGGAGGCGAGGAAGGAGGATCACCAAGACATAACAAGAGCCTAAGAAAATCCTAGCGGGGAGGGAGGGGGAAAGGCAGAGAGAAGGGAGGAAGACAGAAGGGAAGGTACTAACATGCAAGAAACCATAAGTCCAATCCGCAGTTCTGCCCCCAACATGAAATAAAAATAAAAGGCATCCCCCCAAGACAACTGGTAATGATTACAATGGCCCATCCTAACCTTCTTGCACTTGTGATGTTCACATCTCACAATACCACAAGCACTGTGTCCTAGCATCTTGCTCTCCATCTAGGGGAGGTGGAATCCAGGGCCCCAGCTCAAAATCCCCCAGTCAGCATGAAGGAGGTTGTGGATCCAAACACAGGCCCTGGACTTTTCCAAAGAAAGTACTTCCTATACCCAGCTAGCAATTAAATACACAATCCAAGAGAAATTTCAGTACAAAGAAATTTTATTGACATTGTAAGAAACAATTGTTTTCCTTTCTTCTTTGTTACAAAAGGACTAAGTGGTTCTGAAAGCCAAGGTCAAGTTCACGGGTGTCTGGGCTGCAGCTCCCCAGGCTGGAGCTGGGCACACAGCATTGGGGCTGCAGGCTTCTCCAAGGAAGGCCCGGGCTGGTCACATCCGAACACTATGCCTACAATACTTAAATGTATTTACATGTGTTTCTTTTTAAAAAGGATTACACGTTTTACTTTTTTAAAAAAAAATCTAAAAAAGGTGAAAAACAAAAGAGAACTTTATCTTACACATTTCCAGGATGCACAAAGGTAACTTGTCAGAAAAAACATCCTCCTATCAGTTCCAAGCAACACAGCAAACCAGGACACGGGACAGCTCAGATGGCTCTGATCCTGCGTGCCCTCCCTCTCTCCTCCCAGACGCTGGGCACGTGGCCTGGAAGTGTTGGCTGGGTGACACCAACTGGTCCGGCTCATTGACAAGATCAACATAAAATAAGGCACATATATAGCAAGAATCAAAATTCAGTGGCTCCTGAGGATGAGCCAATGTGTAAGGAGCAGGGGGTGGTTTATTCCTTCCTTATAAAAATAAAAATGGCTGCAGAGATTTAAAAAAAAAAATAAGTTGAACAGATGTGAAACAAGAGGACTGTGGAAGCCTGTGTTTCTTGTTAAAGCGTACACAGGGACCTAAGTGAGTCAGTGCTATGATGACGCCCGAATGCACAGGTCAGAGAACTGCAGAGAGGCGGGAGGATTGGCGGGTCTCACGCCAGGAGACAGCAGGTGTACAGAGGTCCCACGTCACCACCCCTACTCCAACATGACCTCAAAAGACTTTACTTCCATTACGTGGTCACATGGATCCCTAAAATCCCAGGAAAATTTACACTCTTCCTCTCTTGCTCCTTTCTTGCTGACTTCTGAAATGTCCACATTGAGAAAAGCCAAACATTGAGTGTCTCCACCCAAAGGGTAGAAACAAGGAAAACAACAGTAAGAAAGAAAAATTAAAGAAGGAGGAAAACCAGGAGGACAACCTGAAACCAGAGGGGGAAAAACCTAGGGTAGGAAAGACCTTGGGCCAAACTCGACAGTGTGTGAGGGCCCGGAGCTGGAGATTCAAAGGCCAACGACATTCAGGGGACACAGGGTGGACACTGTAAAGAGGTTGTCTGTGCTGTGAAAGAGACAAAAAGTCTTGCTTTCTAGCTGAGAAGTGGTAGAGATTCTACTCTCCTGAGCTCAGATTGGCAGCTGTGTTTTGTTTCATTTCTGTTTCAAATGGAGAACATCCTTTCATTTTTAAAGGGGCTCCCTGGGGAAGACGGCAGAGTGTAGAGGATTTGCAGAGTCACTGTTGGAGCCAGGAGAATCCAGCAGAAAGCAAACCTCACAGTGGTCTTAGGCACAGAGTCCTATGAGGCAACTGTACCCTCATGCCATGATTCTTGGCTCCCACTGGAGGAAGTAAACACGAGAAAAAGGGGCTGCTGCTAACAGTCTTTCTATAGCGCTTTCTTTTACTTGATTTCTGTCCACTAGTAATTTAGATGGCAGGAATTAATGGGGGAAAAGCCACACAACTGGATCATAAATCACTTTGGAAAAATCCAGTTCCAAGGATTAATAGGGACAGAACACTGCGGATCATTTGAATATTCATATTCTAATAATTTAGATATTTTAGACTTGTGTGCTGGATAATCCATGTACTTTGGGCACATGTAGTATGGTTTTCATGGCTACCAACTGCACGTGGGAAGTAGCTGTACTTCTCAAATCTTTAAACGTTTTAACCTAAAACAGAAGCACAGACAGCAGTCCACATTAAGAACTGTGTGTAACACTGACCTTCTGAATAAATGAGGTGCTCAGAGGCTAGAATGTAAACAGTGGTACCCACATGGCTACTAAATATTTTCCTTCTTGTTTTCAGATGCTTAAACTGGTAGGACCAATTTAGTCTAAATATTCAATGTATGTGAGCTCTTTCTTTGACAACTTGTCAAAATCCCTTAAAAATAGGGCACTTAGACAGGCTCCTTTAATGTACTGGAACTAATAAATGTTAATGTACAGCCTGTTGTGGGGTTGTTTAAATACCTATGTAAACAGAGCTATAGACAATCAATTCTCAGTTATTGAGGACAGTGGGAAAGAGACAGAACTAACCATGTAGCCAACCCACAAATACTCCCCAAGCTAATTCTACCCAATCGTGTCCACCTACTATCTAGCTAACTTCTTAGAACAGACACAAGTAGCAGCATGACAACTGCCTGTCCCCTCTCACTACAGTGCTAAATGGCCCCGAATACACACCAAGGTACAGAACAAAGGAGAAGAGATAACTGAGAACTGACCATACACACAATCCCACCCAAAGAACACTTACAAACATGAACAGCTGAAAATACAGTGAGCTAAGGACTTCATTTGGAAGAGCCCCACTGTCCACTTCCACACCCCTGTCCAGAAAATGCCCTGAATTACACTGTAGGGGGAGCACATAAAAGTCTATCTATGCGCCCTGAAGTGATACTTGAACTCACGCTCCATATTCTGATTCTTGTGGCCAATGTGAGAATTCAAAGCGCGTGCACGCGCGTGCACACGCACACGCGCGCACACACACACGCACACACGCGCACACACACACACACACTCCAAACACTGAGCATATGTAAAAGAAAATTACAAAAAGCCTGGACATGTATCCGTGTGATCGCAAGCACAACTCCTACTTCCTTGGAGTAATCAAGAAACATGTCAAACCCTTTCCAATTTAACCTCTCTTCTAAAATAAAGAACCTGCACGTAACACACTTACAAAGGTTTACTAAAAAAGGGGGCGGGTTTACAGTTAAAAAAAAAAAAAAGAAAAAAGGGTGACTTTAGTGTAACAATACTGACTCAAAACTGAAATGGAAGACAGTTGCTCCCTAGAATACCTTAGGGGTTTTCAGAGTCCTTTTCCATAAAAGGAATATACTTGAAACACATCCCAGTTAGGTGAGATGAGATTGCTAAAATACATACAGAACTAAAAACAAAACAAAATCAAAAGCCACACACACACACACACAAAAAAAAAAAAACCCCAGCCAAACCAGCATCAGTTCAGTCTTTGAACTCCTACAGTTTTATATCTGTTCGCAGTCCTTGTTGCCTAATGCCTACTGCATAACTGCAAGGAACTTGCTTTCTTCAGCGAGGGAAGTTAGCAAAGAGCTCATGTCCCCAATCGCCATGTTGGTTGTGCTCACAGACAGGGCTGGGAATGGGAGGGAGGCCCGTGGCGTGGTGAGGCGGGAGGAGCTGTGGGAAAGGTTCTGAATGATACTCGGGCTCAGGGCCCCTGATATCAGGCTGGCGTGGTCCCCGTCGTCTATGATGGCGTCGAAGTCAATCTGTACCCCTTCAAGGTCATGGCTGTCGAGGTTGTCGACGGTACTTGTCACCTGGTTATTAGCACCTGGGGACAGTAACTCAGAGTCTTCGGTGCCGGCCCCCTGTAGCAGGCAGCTGGCACCGGACATGGAGAATGAGCCAGCTTTTGTGTCTTGAGGACTGAAGCCCATGGTTTGGTCATAAAACTGACCAGAATAATTCTGCACACTCGTACAGAGCTGTGAGGGCTGCCCAGGCATCTCCATCTTGATGCCATTCACCCTGCAGGTCTGAGACCTGTCACTGAGCTGTCCTTGCTGCAATGTGAGCCCAGCCCTCGGCACAGCCTGCCGCCGGCTGCCCCCATAGCCAGCACAGGGCTGGTAGCCCCTGAGCCCCGCCAGGCTGGATGGCTGGCCGCTGGCACCATGGGGCCCAGGCAGGCAGCCCTCTGGCCCTTGGTAGGAGCTGATATGTGAGGTAGCACCAACCTGCCCGAGCACTTGCTGCCCGGCACGGCCTGGCCCCTGGTGCTGCGTTACGCCATCCCCGAGGAGCTGGTGAGGAAGGCAGCCCTGTCCCATCGGGTCTGGGGGCTGCATGCCACTCACCGTGATGCCAGCCAACTCATTTGGTGCCACCGGCACATCAAAATCCAGGACACCCCCATTTACTTGCAAGGTAGCATCCTTTAGCTTAGACCCTTGGACCCCAACACCGCAGGGACTGTCTAGCGACCCAGGGCCCATTGGCTGCCTGGCCAGACAGTTTACATACTGCTGGGCTTTATAGGCCTGTGAGTGGAAGGTGTTTCCACCAGGGCCGGTGCTGGTGTCTCCAGGGACAGCCAAGTGCCCCTGGTCACTACCGTAGGTGCTGCCATTTTCCCCGAGGCCCTGATAGCCCCCAGCCAGGCCCAGGCCAGCCCTCCAGGGGTTCTGCGAGGGGACCACCATGCTGCTGTACAGCCCGAAGGCCCGAGCCTGCTGGCCCACCGAGCGCTGGCCACACTTCAGCTTGGAGGAGGGCAGGTCCGCACTTCCTGAGCTCACTTCGTTCCACTGAATGGGCAGGTCGCTCTTGCAGCCCTCCGTGCCCGTCTGCTCCAGGGAGTGGAACTGGCTGTCTGGCAGCCCAGGCGAGTCGAAGTCATTCGGCCGGTGGGACCTTTTGTTGTCCTCCGAGACAACACTCTGCAGGTGCTGCCCATACCCCGCTTGGTTCTGGGAATTTAAATACTGCACCACGTCATCAGGCAAGAAATCCTCGTCATTCAAGCTCACGTCCGCGTCCATGGTCAGAGACTCCAGGGTGACATTCTCCGTGATGCTAGGAGGACAGGGTGACGTGTGGAAGGGGTGGGGCTGGCCGGCCTCCGCCCGGGTGTAGTTCTGCAGCACCAGGCTGCGCTTCTCCGCGGATGGGAGACTGAAGCTGTTGAGGCTGCTGAAGCGCGGGACTCTGGGTGGCGGGAGGCTGTCCGAGGCCATCCTCACTGGGTCACTGGCCCTCCTCACATTGTTCCCCAGGGCGTCCTGTGGGAGCAGGTGGCGCCGGCCATAACTGTGGGCTCCCCCATCACTGCATCTCCGGGGAGGATGCACGGGAGGCAAGGTCACCCCGGACTCCCGGCTGTCCCCAAGCAGAGCCATCCTAGTCTTCAGACTCAGCCTCTCCATGTGTGGCAGCGGCGTGGGTGGTGGCCCTCCGGTAGCCGCGGCGTACTTGGCTTTGAGGCGGTACTGCTGGGCAGGCGTGAGGCTGAGCAGGCTGGGCAGCCCGTCGCCCTGGCTGGCCTCGCTGGACCTGCGTGAGGCGTCGGTGGAGATGGGGTCGTAGGAGTCGGCCACGCTAACATTCTGGGGCCGGCCCTCGGCTTGCGATGCCTCGCTGGACCTGCGGCTAGAGAAGCACGGGGAGATGCCAGAGGAGCGGCGGCTGCTCAGGTAGGCGGAGCTGATGGTGCTGGTGCTACTGTCTCTCCGTGTGAGCGTGTTGAGCATGGTGAGGTCCACACCAGAGAAGTCGCCTCTGCTTGGGATGAGAGTCAGAGGCCCGCCTGAACTGCAGTTGTTACTGGATTGCATGCCTGCAGAGGAAGTGGGCAAGAGAAAGAGAGAGGTGACCCTGATGGGGCCTCAAACCTGGCCTGCCAGGTGCCAGGCAGCTGCGCTTTCATCTCCCCAGGCCTCTGCTATCCCTGATGCAACTATTCTGTAGTGCTGAGCCCCAGCGACCACAGACAGCAGAGAAGGAATGGACGGATGCGGTGGGTGCAATAATATTTTCTTTACACAAACAGGTGACAGGCTGTACATGGATCCCATGCTGTAGTGTGCTGATCTCTGGCTTCAACGAGGGACTGTCAACTGCTCTCAATGTACTCCAGCTCCTTCATAAGCACGGTACTAGGACAGAGGACTCTTGGGACAGAAACACAGTGCCTGAGTGCTATGCAGAAGTGTTCCCATGTTTCACAGGCACAGTCAGGGCTTCCTGTTTACTTCATAGCCCGTGAGCAGGAGGCAGAGGGCAGTACACTGAGGATGGGGTCCGGACACTGTGCTCCAGGTCACCGCATCCTCCAGGGCCGTGTCGGGAGCACAGACTGATCTCTGGGGGCCGATCAAGGGAAAGGTCACTTGCTTTCCCTTGAACTGGGCAAATTCGTAATGGTTATTCATCTCTCGCCCCTAGATTTTAGAAATCAGAAACAGGGTACCAACCACAATATGTCTACCATGAAAACTACCATCAGTATACGTGTCACTTGCTGTCTTCTGTTGTAGTATTTTTCTGTTCTTGTCTATCTAAACCCTCCAAAAAGCATGGATTTATGGTATTTTTTTAGGACTGGCAGAAAAGCTGAGAAAACTCAGAGAGGTTCTGGCACCATGTGAAGGAACAGAATGAAACCAAACCAAATCCCAACAAAACCTATCCTGGGAGGACAGAGACTCACCATTTCCTATGAGAGGAGAGACCGCAGGGGCTTTGGGGGGTAGAATGGGGTTCAGTCGCGGAAGTATTCCGTTCACTTGTTTCAGCCTTTCTAGTTTGACGTGCTCCATCCATTTGGTCCCTGCTGGATTCCTCCTGGTCTGCAAAGCAAGGGCTGTGGTGGCGGTGGAAATGGTCGAGTCCATGATCGGGGTTTCGTCGATGGCACTGAGGTCTGCAACACCCCCTCCACCGGTCAGAGGAAGCTCGAGCCCACTGTTGGAATAGCTGCTGATGGGGGACTGCTGGCTGCTGCACGAAGACTGACCACCAGGGCTTGGCTGAGATGTCTGTGGGCATCAAGGGAGAGGAAACGTCACTGGGGGCAAGGGAGCCCACGATGACAGCTCATGCATCTCAGGACCTTCCCATGAAGAACTGATTGAATGAGAAAGAAATGAGTCCCTGGTGGATGGAGGTGGCCTCTGTGACTGATGGTGCCACCAGACCCTTGTGTAAGGAGAGCAATGGACAGCAGAAGACGTTACATGTGAGGTGACTAGCATGAAAGCAGCCATGGAATCCTGTCCCAGCTATCAGCTCTGGGAGTACACTTCCCCTTTCAATCCGATCTTCTCTGAGCAAAATTACCTAGCTATTCCCAACCTTATCTGTAACATGGGCATGTTGTTCTGTGTTAAGGACTGCTGTGGGGAATTAATGTGAAGTTCAGAGAACATGCTGGTGTAAAAAGACTGGGGTAATAATAATCACTAGCTGATGATGTGCTAACAATGATCATTATCTGGGTGGCTTCATCTTAGGGCTCATTTTGTGGGATTAAAACATAAATGTAAGCTGTGTCCCATAGGACACATCACTTTCCCTCCACAGACCCTTTCTAGACAATCCAGTGCTGGGACTCAATCTCTCTGTGACCTTTTCTTCCTCTTAGACAATCTTGCTGCCCTGAAGCGTCAACCAACTTGAAGATCAAGGCAAGGGAAGAGGTAAAATGTCAGCTGGCTTCTGCCATTTCTGGAGGTGCCATGTCCTGGATCTCTGGAATGGTTTTACCCTTTGCTTTGGTGCATCCCTTGCCTTTCATCGGGAGACCTGGAAAAGGTTCCCATACTCCCAGCTGAGTGGGCTTCGTAGGGAAAGTCTGCCACTAATGGGAACCTAATCCAGCCACTAATTCTAGATTAGGGTTCCCACTTCAGGACTCCAGGAAATAAAGGACGGAAGAAAGCCTGGCCATCTCAGTGTCTGGAGAACTCTACAAAAGTCTACATTTTCCAGGATAATTGGCACAACGTGGAACTAACCATTCTACCTAAAATTCCAGTGGTGTCCTGATTGATAACCAAGCAAATCCTTTCTGAAGGATCAGAAAAACAGTCCAAAAAGTTCATGACTTCTCAAACAACCTGGGACTTTCTCTATTGTTACTACAAAAATGGAGCCAAGGGCAGCAGCAGAGAGTATTTGTAGGAAGTTCGCCAACTCGGGGAGACTGCATAGTGAACCTCAGGTATGACACATGAAGCTGTCTCGGAGGGATCTGTGAGATGAGGCTTCTTCCTGGAGCCCTTCTACTGTTGCTGCTGTCACGGTGCACATATCCAAGCCACAAGCACTTTCTAAGTGAGGGGCCCATGGGGTACTAACTCTATCCTGGGCAACCAAGCAGAACAAAGGGAGACAGGCAAATCTTGAATCTGTGAAGCTGCATTTTGGCCTCAGGAGAGCCCCAAATTGCAGGTCTTTTCTACTTCCTGAGCCATCAGTTTCCAGAGCTTGAGTTATCTTCTGCTCCTGAGTTGTCAATTCTGAATGTGTGTGAGTACGAATATATGTATAGGAGTAGACACAAGTATGCAGACATATACCTCCAGATAGAGTGTAAGAAGGTATACACGTGCCTATGATTAGAAACCTCCTTCAGTGAGCTCACACAGTTAGAGACTACACTGTTAACAACGCATCTATCCAGATTGTCTTCAAAGAAGGTGGAGGGCAACTAAGAGTGAATTTATAACAGTAATTTAACAAAATTTGAGAATGTCTGCTTGGTCGGTCCCAGTGTGATCTATTATGAAAATCTAAACAAACAACAATGAATTTCATCACCTAATGCCACACTTTCCACATGCTGAACATTTAAAACACACTGCTTTTATATTTGAAACATGGTCAAGGAATGTTCACTAGCAAAGATGTCACAAAGCCACAAAAACTAAAGAAAATGAAATGAAAAACAAGGTCGAATGTTAAAATGCAAACAAAACAGAACAAAAAGAGAAGACAAAATTCCCTCACCTTATTACCCACTGTCCTTAGGAAGTGAGAACAAGACATTTAGGAGCATTAGACAGAAGAGATGTTGCAATAAGGAAAAAGAAGAAAGAATTTAATTTATAGCATGATGATCAAATTAAAGACATGTTTTTAAAGAAAGAATTCTAGGAATGTAAATTTCATGGTCATTAGTAAAGTCTAAGAAAATACTGAGTACATAAATACTCCTTAAAGTCTATGTGGAAATGGGGTCACATTATAACCTCAGGGAGCTTCAGTTTCAGGAAAACATGGGCTCAGTCTTGAGCTGTATGGTGTCCTTTAGTTTCTTCTTTCTAAGATATAATTATGTTAGAAAATAGCTCAGATATCTCAGTTGGGGTACCTCATTATCACTGAGTCAAATCATTAAGTTTTTATTCCTATCCATTTTCTTCTTAGACACTGGGCGTCTGGAGAGAAAAGAATTATGTTTTCTTGAGCTAGAGATACACAGTAATGGCATTAAAAGGGTTCTTAGCTGTGTCTCGGGAATGTAAGTAGTAGTCTTTCCATGATATGATCCAGGAGTCCACCAATCAATTTTCCCTTTTTTCACCCAACATTTGAAAATAAACCATTGGGTGCCCCGCATGACTACTCCACAGGAAGACTTGGCATTAGGAGATGTGTACATGGTCACTCAGAAATATATGAAACACAACTTCAAAACTGATTAATTAAAAATACAGGGATCCATCGTAATACCTAAATTTTGATTAAGTTGCTTTATAAAAGCAAAGTGCAGCTACCCACTGAGAATGGTAATGCTGGACCGCTTATTTGCACCGCTCCTGGCTAGAATTAATGTCACTCTGTAAGACTCTTAAAAGAACAAAGACAAGCCCAGTAAATTGTCAAAATCTGGAACTTCCTATGGCCAACGAAGATGGGCCCAGGCCTAATGTCCTGCTCACACAGGGCCTCACCACCTGTTGTCACCACTCGGGACCGAGGCTGCAGCTAGATGGCTTTGACTTCCTTAAACTCAGTATTAAACCTCCTCTCCAAGCATTTCCATGTGCCCAGAAATCTGAGCATGAAAATTCTATGTGGTCCATTCCCTCTACAGGTGAGTGATGGTCAAGGTCCCAACACATGCACTTAGTTAAAATCCACTGTACAACAGGACCAAACAGAAATGTACTCAATCACCTCTGCTATCGATTGCTTTCATTTTCTTCATTACCCCCAGAAATCTTTAGGCGTCTGAGCTGGGCACATACACAGTGCAAAATCCTCAAGATCAGCTCTCAAGCTGCTGGCCACAGTAGCATAATCCAAACCAAGTCAGGGTCAGCCTGTGAGGATTCTGAAAAATCCTTCTTTGTTTTTCACCTCAGGAGCTCAGGCATAAATGCACCAGTGGTCTCCCACTCTGTAATACTGAATCTGATACTGGAGCTGTGTCTACAATTCCACCTGCTATGTCTCTCCTGTCACCAGCAGACCCGAGCTTCCCCCTCAGCTGCCCCTGCACAGGTCAAGCCTTGGGCTGGGGACTCTACCTGACAGTCAGATCCCTGTTATACAGCCCAGTGCTTGAGCCCTATCACCCTGCACAGTGAACATTAGTTTTTCTATCTATCCCACTGGACTATAAAGACTAAGAACTTTAGAATAGATAGCTTGGGGTCACCAGACCAAGAAGGCAGAACATTTGTTTATGGAAACACTCAGTGGGTGATTTTCTACACACAATGGGCACATCGATTACTTTAAGAATGAATTAGGAAACCTGGCAGTTCTTTTCTGGGTGGAGATAGCCTACAGAGATCCCCTCGGAAGAAGACTCAGTCTAGCTCAGGAACTCTTTGAGTCACAGTGGCCCAGTGCTCAGTGAGGACGGGAGCATTCTTCCCTCTAAACACCCTGCTGGGCTCTTGGGAAGGACCCTGGGTGGGCTGTGGAAAATCGGGAGAGGGAATGACATACCATGGGCTTCTCAGCCTTGACGGTCTTCACCTGGAGGCACTCCTCCCGCTTTGAGGTAGTAGTGCTGAGGTCCTTCTGCTCCCCGAGGGCTCCCTGAGTCGGCCGGCCTGGGGACCTGGACTGGGAATGGCTGCCAGAGTCCCGGGGGGGCGGGGGCCGAGGATGCATGTCCCCTCGTTGCTTCTTGGTGACATGCGCCTCGGGGCCGTGCACAGTCTTCACATGTTTCCGGAGGGAGCTGGGGTCCGTGTAGCGCTTCGTGCAGCCTGGGATTTTGCACACATAGGGTTTCTGCCAGATGTCACCAGAGTGAGACGACAGATTGTTACGGAAGTGATTATGACCCAGCCCCATGCTCATTATGTTTTAGTTCTTTCAAAACACTTCTACAAAGCTTGGAGGTATTCAAATACCTCTAGGAGCTAACAGCTTAATAAGGCCATTCAGATATTGCTCAGGGTCCACAGAATGTGGTCTAATAGATAATTATCTGAGAAGCACTCTGGGACGCTAAGAAGGTGTAAATTGCCTTTATGTTCTTGGAAGCATTTGTGCTCTGAGACGGGAATCATGTTAGGTTACTTGACAGACACGTGAGAATGCTGGGATGATGATGATGATGGTGATGGTGATGATGATGATGATGATGATGATGATGGTGATGATGGATGGAGACTTAAGAGACCTCATCATCTAATCAAAAGAATGCTCTACGCCTTTCTGGAGAGGGTATGTGAAGATATTTCATAGGGATGTCCTGGTGCTAGGATTGAATGTCACTCTGCACTTTGCAAATGTACTCTTTGTACAGAAGCATAATAGAAAAATTACCTGTAGCCTCTGCCATGCGAGATGTCACTAAAGTGTGCTGCTCCAGGGAGCACTGCAAGTGTGTGGGGGTGTTCAGGACTCAAAATAACCCTGCAGTGTCCACAAATGCACAGCAATGACTGCTCAGGCCTGGCGGACAGAGTGCTGGAAAACAGCATTTTTGATGTGTGCTCTTCTTCTCTGTCTGATTATCTATACATTCTTTCTGGCTAATTTTATTATCGAGCCTCTAGCTATCACTAAGTATTTACTCAAATCACAGGACTGCTGGGTCTGGTCATGACTAACACCAAAATTGTGCTTTTGCTTATTTACCTTCCAAAATAATTCACTCATGGGTGGTAAAGTTGGCCCTTTACATCCAAGGGTTATCTGGCCCACCATAGGTTATAAATGTATTTTAAAATTGCAACTGTACAGAGCTCTGTATGTAGATTGTCTTGTCATTATTCCCTAAACAGTAAATTTAACAACTATTTACACAGTATTGACCTTGCATTAGATATTAGGAATAACACAGATCTTAAGTCCACAGAGGAGTGTGTTCAGTTTGTATGCAAATCCTATGCCATTTGAAATGAAAGATTTAAGCATTCTTGGATTTGGGTTCTTTGAGACATTCAAAGTAATGTCTTACAGATATAAGAGATGACCGTACACATCTGTATCTATGCATACCAGAGGTGAGCTGTTTGGTAGGCACGTCACATAAAAAGCAAGATTCATACAATGTCTCTACTGTATTTAAAAATATATCCTGGAATGTACATCAAAAAGACACTTTTTCAGTGAAAGCCCCAAACAGACTAAGTGTCACTAAAATGCTGAGATGCCCTAATGCAGCGAAGCAAAGATTCTGAAAACTGTCCTGAAAGACTTTGCTTCCAAATCTGAGATTTCTTTGGGTAGAATTGGCTCCCATTATGCTGAATTACATCTATTTGTGCAAACTGCAGAGTGTGTGTGTGTGTGTGTGTGTGTGTGTGTGTGTGTGTGTGTGTGTAATGAAATGAGCACATCGAATTCTATGCATTAGGGACAAAGATGTTCTGTCTCTTCACTGTCATCACAGAGTCATGACCCAGCCTACGGGTGCCCAGGACATTACTGTGCTAGTTCTTCCCTCAAGACACAGAATAGAAAGCCGTTACTGGGGTCAGGGAGCGAAGAGGGAGCTTGAGGTGCAGCTGCAGGGTTTTCTGAAGGGCTCTTCTTCCTACAAATGTGCACGTGAATAGCCTAGATTAGCCTAGAGGGGCAGACAGGGATACAGCTGGTGTGTAATACAGGAAGACTAGCCAACACCTGCACGCCTAAGACCAACAGCTCACATAGACAAGTACACCAGTTCCCAGACGAATATGCGCATTGCCTACCTACAGAAATCCACAGGGACACAGTCATATTCAGGAAATCTATACTGCATAGCACAACACATTAACTCTATTATGTAGCTTGGCTTGCAATTTTTGCTCCTCAGTGACTGCAGTGAAATATAATCATAGGCCAAGATAGCTATCAGACGCACACAACTTGTCTGGGTATTCAACTTCTGACATAAATGCTACCCGACTCACTACACTTATAAATACCGTAGGAAAGCAGTGACTAAGTCTTCTGACTTTGTAGAATTTTTCCGAGTAATTTTTTTCAATAAACATTTAGTAATCCTGATTCATGCAAGAGCTTATGTGCACAAAGTTGTGTATCAGAGGATTCAATCTCAATGAATATAAAAATCCTTAGTGTAATCCTTGTATTTTGTACATGAAATATTACTTACTGGGAGGAAAAACACAACACCATATAATCATCTACAGTGTGAAGTGTGGGCAGGGGAAGAACCAGCATTGACTTGGGATGGCCCTGGGAGGGTCAGGTATTAAAGTTTGGTATCTGGGTTGGATACTCAGCTTCCGGAGTTATGCTCTGGGTCAAGCAAAACCACATCCAGAAATGGTGCTTTTATCCAGATGAGATTTTATTGGGAGAAGGCATTTCGGTTAGGCACTGAGAGGAGAAGAGTCCCAGGCAAAGGCCCAGCACAGGACTACATCACACACATCAGTGTGGCAGTCTACATACAGCTTCTGAAGAAGGGAGCAATGTTGCCGGCCACTGCTACAGTCCAATGGCCCTCCGGAGTCAGGACAGCCCAGGAGACAGAGAAATGCCAAAGAGGCTTCCTGCAAGCGTTACAGCTAGGTTCTCTTCCTGGTTCATATGTTCTCTGCCACAGCCAGGATGGCAAGAAGCTGGCACTCAACTAGCTAGCAATAGTTGTCTAGTGAAAAAACAAAAGTGTAAATAAGAGAGCAAGTAAATGAAAGCCAATCCCTTGATTTATCGAGGCTGGTGTGGACACACAACTCTGGATTTCCTGCACAGACTTGTGTGTTTCTGAAACTGTCTATCATTTCATATTGCAAGGCGGAAACCTTGTTTACAGAACAGAGGAAAATGACTTACATGTCTGTGAGTAAAATTTTAATGATGTGTTTATGATCAAGGGTAAAAATGTAAGTAAACTCCCCAGTCTTGGTGAAAGTGGTATTGATCAACATAGCTTTTGAACTTACAAGATATTCAATCCTCACGTAGCTCCGATTTTTACCTCACAGGAGATCACAAGCTCAACTTGAATATGCTTAATTCAAGCAGAAATACATGGGCACATATTTTAAGTCCACAAAAAGATGAAAAGCTCATTAAGTATCCTTATAGGTGGGCACTGACAATCCTAACTAATCCATTATGTGAATTCCCCCACAATAAGATAGAAAGTTGACCTAAAACACAGAAGAATGCATATCCTCCTTCTGTTACTTAAACATAGAAACCATAGTTAAATATAGTAATTTAGTAAAATCTGAAATTGAGTTGCAACTTACACCGCAAAGTAAGTTGATTATATTGCACAATTCAGCAACACTTTGTACCTTCTTAACAAGCAACCATCATCAATATCTAATTCCAGTAAATGTTATCACCCCAAATGAAACCTGCTATCCATTAGCACTCACCCCTATTCTTTCTTTCTCCTTTTGCTAGCAAACTGTCTTTATTTATCTGCCTTCTGCTTATTCTAGACTCCCTAAAATTTTGTAGAAAACAAGTGCAAAGGATATTAGAACTACTGCACAAAGAAAAATATTTTTTACATAAAAACAGAATGTAACATCTCCTCTGAAAGGTCTTTGAACAGTCGGTCGTTAATGATACATTCCAAATGACTCGTTTCCTTCCATTGGGACATTAAATAAAAAGGTGGGGTATCTACACTTGAAGGTGTGAGTGTGCTTCGTGGTGAGTGTGGTTCATCCTCTTAGAGATGGTTTCGCTCGATTTGAGAGTGGATTATCTTCCTTACCTTACAGCCAAAGGACTCCGAGGGCAATGGCCTGCTTTATTTTAACAGATGCCCTTTCCCCAGCCCTCTCTGTGGGAACACGCATGGTGTCGCCAGCATGTGGTGAGATCATGGAAGCTCTCAAGAGTTCTTATGTGTGCGAACTGCTCCTCCTCTAGCACATTTGAAGCAGAGGCCAGAATCTGCAGAGCTGAACTAACTGGTGTTAAATTCTATTTAGCTATCCAATTTCTGCCCCAAAACATGGGAATTCTGGACATTACTTTCTAGATCCACTCAAGTGAAGGGTTTCCAGCCCTGGCACTAGACATGCAAGAAGCTGGGGGTCTGGAAGCAAAATAAGTATAAACAAAATGAATTACTTTCATTCTTACACTTCCTTACGATTGGTGGGGATAACAGCTCAGAAACTTACTACCATTGAGCTTTTCTCCACTGATTCCCTTCCCTTTTCCTCCATCGATTCCCTGACTGGGTTTCTAGAATACCCTCCAAAGTCCATTAGAATGTAGAACATCTGGAAACAGCTTTTAAACAGTGGCTGATGGCTCTGTAAAAACTCTTTCTTGATATAATGCATTTGAAGATGCCACTCGGTAAAAGCAAATACAAGAAGGTATTTCTTAGTGACTTGCCACTGGCCAGGGTTCTGCCGCTGTCGACTGTATCCGTGCTTGAAATTCATGTTATTCTGGGTCCCCAAAGTGGTTAGGATTCCAAGTCCGCACTCCTCTCTTCTTACCACTAGGTGGCGCCTCTCAATAACATGAAACCAAGATCACAGGGAGTTTTAGGAAATTCCCTTTTCATTTGAATTACTCTCCCAAAGACTCCTAATGAGGTCTAATTTTCAGCTCCACCTTGGAAGTCTTTGCCTGCAGGGTCAAAGCCCACTCATTCTGGGAAAGGGCCAAGAAAATAATAAAACAGAACATGCCTGTCTTTCCAGGGACATTGCCCCGGAGGATCCTAGGTTTCCCGGAAGGATGCTTACCTCATTGGAATGGGTCCTGTTTTGGTGCTTGGCGCGATCGGAGGCATTTGAGAATGCCTTGTTGCAACCTTCATGCTCACAGACGTAGGGTTTCTCTCCAGTGTGAGATCTCAAGTGTGTTTTCAAGTTTTCTAGTCTTGAGTAGGCTTTTGTGCAACCTTCAAACTGTGGACAACAGGTAAATCTGGATTACTCCACATAATAGCTGCTGCCACCACTTACATCTAACCCACTGTCCAGGGGCATAAAAACCTCACATGCAAAGGGTCAGCAGCCTTTGAAAATGGCTGAACAAAAACTGCACTGAACTCTGCATGCATTGGGATTCAGATTTGGCTTGGGGCTGCTCAAGATAAAGCATTTTTCAGCGCCAGTACAAGTTCTGATTTTTTTTAATAGTTCACTCATTGTGGACAATGGGTTTCATTTTCTGCTCATTGATCGCCTCAAATTCCCACTGATTTCAGATTCAGCACAAAGTTCATTAATATGGCTTTGTGTCCATACAAAGCCAGGGGATTTGATGATGTTTGTGAAGGGCCTTTAAGATGTAAAGTACCAGGCCCTGTACCCTTGCAGGCACCTGCATAGGAGAAGGCTGTCTCCAGTAGCCCTGGTCCCCTCAATAGGCCAGCAAGGAATATGGGGGTTGAGTTCTTTTGATCAAAACATTTGGGATCAAAAGCAGATTATTTTTCAAATTTTGGAAAATTTTTCACACATGTAATGAGATATCCCCAGCATAGAACCCAAGTCTAATGCCTTTCCATTTTCCATACATCATATATTATATATATCATATATATCATATATGATATATATATATATATATATATATATATATATATAGCTTGACAGTAATTTCATGAAACATTTTTAGTATACCTGTGTCTTGGCTGTCACCTGCTACATAGTACTGGTGTGGGATTTTCTACTTATAGAATCAAGTCACTCCAAAGTCTCAGAATTTGTAGCTTTTCCTTCTTTTTTTGTTATGTAATGGGAATCGAACCCAGAGCCCTGCAGTGAGCTGTATCCCACATCTCCAACCTTTATCTTTTTTTTTCCTTTAGTCACTAAGTTGCTCAAGCTAAACTTACACTTTTCATGCTCCTGCCTCAGCCTCCAGAGTCCTGAGATTTTACAAACCACCACTTTGCTTGGCAAGATTTTTTAATAGAGGCTGTTCAACTTGGGCAGAGATCAGGTTTTCAAAAGTCAACAAAAAGAAGCAGGGGGCTGGCATATCCCTCTGCTTTCTGAATCCTCTATTGCAATAAGCTGCTGGGCCGGGGGGGGGGGTGATGGCCACGAGTTGTACCCGGTGCCAGTTACCCGTGCCAGCTCACCATTCTACTCTAACTAGGTTAAGCTAAACACAAGTTTCTACCACTAGACGGCGCTCTGTCCCTCTTCTGGAAGCCACGCTTCTCCTAAACTGGAGTCCTCAGTGTTTGCGACCCTGAAGTGTACAAAGGACCCACGGGAGAAGCCTGATACCTATGGAAGACAGGAGGCCCCGGGGAGCAGCCCCTGTTTGTACTCACAGTGCATTTGTGAGGCTTCTCGCCTGTATGTCTCCTCATATGCACCACCAGCATGTACTGTGCTTTGAAGGGTTTCTGCTCCCTGGAGCAATCGAGCCACCGGCACACAAACTCCTTCTTCTCACCATGGATATGGTCATTATTGATATGCTGTGGTTGGGAGAATGGAGAGAAAGGTGATTCGTTCACGTGCAATGGAAGGAAGCAAAACGCACAGGCTACTCAGCAGTCTTTGACGGTTATGTGAAGAACCTGTCCGAAGTATACAATTCCCCCAATTCTAGTTGGCATACTGCCCGGGCAGATTTGCTCTTGCTGACTGGGTTTACAGCTTCCTGATCAGCAGGAGCCACACGAAGCTGTGGAGCGGAAACCTGCAAAGTTACCAGGATGGACATCGAAGAACTGCATTCAGTTCTGAATTTTGCAAACACCTAATTGTGAAGTAAGGTGAGGCCTCCTGGACTCCTCTAGACCTCTGTCAGCTTCCATCTGCTGAGGCAGTGTGGGATGAGCGATGGTAGAAATGCTCTGTGGCTCTCCCACACATGAATCAGTAACAAATAACACAAAAACTGAAAGCCCCTTTCAAATGTAACTGTAGCTCTCAGACTTGGAGCAACTGTCTCTTGCTGAGACTCACAGAAAGATGAACCAGCTGCCGAAGAAAAGATGTGTGCTGCAGTAGGCAAGTGATATAGTCAACAAGCAACTCGGCCTTTCCAGGCTTTTGTTCTTCACAGGCATAAAATGAGGGAATGAAGCAAGCTGGTAATCCCCAGGACTCTGGGAGGCTGAGGCAAGAGGGTGACAAGTTTGGGCAACTCAGTGAGTTAAGGCCTCCTGGCCTCAAAATGAAAAAGAACACATGGCTGGAGCCGTAGCTTAGTGGAAAGGCCCTGAGTACAACCTCAATCCTAAAAAACAAAAACAAAAACAAAACGCAAAAAATGCAATCTCCAGTTCCTAAAGCTATTTCCAGATTTAACATCCTATTAATTCAGATCTTAGAATGAAGAAGCTAAACATCCCCCAATTTTTCATTAACTCAGGGCTTGAGAACCACACTGTAGCCGATTTCTGGGGTGAACTTGAAGGTGCCTTCTGACGGGGGCCAGAAGGTCCCCACACTGTGCAAGGAGAGGATAGTGATCCTCTGTATGATGAGCAGGTCAGTCTATGTAGGCCGAGTCCGCTATTTAAATGTCCAACTCTCGATTACCACAGAGATTTACAGCCTGTTTTGATTCTCTGGTAATCCTGCATGACATTGGCCTTAATTTAAGTCAGTGGAGAGAACTTTCTCAAACACATCAGTTAAAAAAAAAAAAAACCGTTCGGTCACTGAACGCTCCCTTTGGCCTCTACATTCCGTGGCAGTGACATAACATCAAATGACTGGCCAGGGACTCTGCATCCTCCTGACACAGGCGGGCAAAATCCTACCCTCAGAGCCTATGTTTCCCACTTTCTCCACTAGGTGGCTGACAGCTTCAGGAAAAGAAGTTTTTATATAAAAATAAGTTTTTTTCGTTGTCTTTCTGGAGCTTAAAACTGGGTGAGAGCAGAGAAAATAAATGATCATTCTCTTTTCTTGAACAGCTCTCAGAAAGCTGAATGAACAGAAACCAGCAGCTGGCATGCACAGCACGCAGTAGGAGGAGTTCTGTGGATTCTCTTTTGCATGGAGAAAAACAAGTCATCGCAGGAAAGCGTTCCTGAAAAGTTGCTCCTGAGTCGATTTTACTGGATGTAAATCAATTGGGTCTTTGGGTTATTACACACGAAAGGGCACAAAGGGTGGCCGGTGGGGGGCCGACAGGAACTCAGAGAGGGAGGAGGAGGGAAAGATGGGCAAATGAAGGACAGGAAGAAGAAGGAAAAGCAGAAAAATGAAAAGTGGAAAACAGGAAATCACAATGAGTGCTGAGCTGACCCCTACAAGTCTCTTCATCATAGATGTCTTCATTTCCTACTCTCAGCAACAGTTCTTTGCAGATACTCCACAGGTATTTATTCAACTGATTTGACTTCTGCATCTAAGTGAACTCTCACTGGATAACAGAAACTACCCTGGATGCTTTCATCTTGATGCAACTTCTCATTGCACCCGGTACTTAAATGATAAAAACTGAACCCACAGTATTGCATTATTTTGAAACAGCTAATACTCAAGAATTCAAAAAGTATCCTAAAGATACCCAAATACAAACCTGCTCTGGCCAGATGAACAAAAATATACTCCATTGCAACATTCCTCTGTTCTGTCCTCTTCTTCATTCTTCTTTCTCTCTTGTCCTGGGGAGAGTACCCAGGTTTTTCATGCTGGGATATTTCTCCAGTCCTCTCTCCCTCACCCTCTTTAACTTTGGATTTTGAGACAAGGTCTGGCTAAATTACTAAATTGCCCAGGCGAGGCTCAAACTTTCAGCCTCCCAGAGTTCTGGGATTACAGACCCGTCCCACTTCATAAAGCTGCAACATTTCTTTTCTCCACTGCATGTCTGAGAAAGTGCTAGGTGATACCCTTACCAGGTAATGTGCTGGGGAGTAAGAAGGACACAATTTCTGCCCTAAGGAAATTATAGTCCACTGGAGAACAGATAATGACTTAAATTGCTGTATAATTATAGTTGTGATAATCATTGTGAAGGGAAATAATGGGCTTTTACAAAGAGATATATGGCAGGGGCTCCTGAGTCAGGACAGAGCCTTGGGACCCAAGGTGGCTTGGCAAATGAACCTGCACTTAAAGGAAGATCAGAAGATGAATGGAGATGACCCGGAAGTTAAATGGAGATGACCTGGAAGTTAAATGGAGGTAACCTGGAAGCTGAATGGAGACCCGACAGGTGTCAGGTAAAGTGCCAGGGGAGACAAATGGACACATTTGCAGAAGGACAGCAGGTGGTGCTGAGGAAAACAGTGAGGCCCACACACGGCTGGAGAGAAACGGCCAGGCAGCTCTGGCAGCCCTGGGTGCTGCCCCTGCTGAGCGTGTGGTGAGAAGGCACCTAGTTCTCAAGAGTCCTATGGACACTGCCGCTGAGATAACTGAGTTTGGGCCAGCTCTCCAGGGCTCACCCAAAGTGCTGCATGCTGGGTGCTCTGTCCACGTGAGGCCTGGGCCACGGCTACCCAGAATCACAGAAGCCAAGGAATAGATATTTATTACAATAACAGGCAAATTGTCACAAATGCCACTCAAAATACTTTCTTTTACTTTGAACATAATGACATATCTTACTTGGCACTTTCTGAAGCTGCTCTGGAACTCTTCTTCCTGAGTATCTTTACAAGGTGAGATAAAAAAATATAGTAAATGGACTGCCCAATGCCATCCAGCGGCACGGCAGGGTGGTAAAAACATGAAGGCGTGTTCTTATCCGTCTTACTCACCCAATCTGTCCCCATGAGACTTCTGGCTCTCACATAAAGAGAAAATGACCACACAGGACATCAAGGCAGCCACAACAACTTAATTAAAAGAGGACTTCCAGAACTTAATTGAAAGAGGCTTCAGAGAATGGTGAGAACCATGGAATAAGTTTTTTCCAAGTCAAAGGAGTATTTCGAGGGGGATTTAACGGTGATGTGTTTTTTACTGTTAACATATTTTTTAAAAAGTTAAACCTTCACTGTGTTTTTTAATCCCATCGTCTAGAAGGCCACTCTTGAGTGCCTATTCCTATGATGGAGGACGGACATCAGGGGACTTGTGTTTCTTAGAGGAGCTGGTTGACCAATGGGGCGGAGGTGCCAATAATGGTCACAGAGGTAAGAGACCCCGGCCTTGTTCTCCTGTGAGGACCACCACAGTGGGAGAGCTGGCCCCTAGGCCACCCTAGAGCCTAGCTCCTTCGGAGGAGTATCAGAGAAAAGACCTCATCCCTCCTGGGTGATT
>PVIR01014814.1:0-39489 GCA_004026965.1 Petromus typicus
GTAGATAGCATGGAATATGTACATACATGAGTGTGCACACCTCTGTGTATAGTATATATGTCTGCATCAGAGGACGGTGGAGTTTTTATACTATTTGGGAAACATACTTTCTTTTACTGTTTTAAATTAAGGTAATTGAACAGAAGATGATTTTATGTTGAGCTTTAGATAATTCTTCGATGTCTCATATGGGTGGTTGTAGATGTTATCAGAGTTTGAGCAGTGTGTCCTGAGAGCAAGATATTAGCTCAGGTGTAAGAGTTAGAAAACTGCCTGGGGGAAAAAGGTGTGTGTGTGTGTGTGTGTGTGTGTGTGTGTGTGTGTGTGCGCGCGCATGCGCATTAGTGTGTAACTGTTTGTTTTATTAAATTCTTAGCAACTATATTTCATTTATTATTCAACAATTTATTATGCAGTGGTCACTATTCTGGGAAATAGAATGAGTATGTATTCATTTTCTCCTAGGGAACATGGATGGCACTATCTTTAGGTTCTCCGAGTATAGTGGGAAATAATATAAATGCGTTCTTTTCATTCACAAAGCTTATTTCTGATAATAAAGAAGTACTTTATTTCATAGGAGGTAGTAGCAGTAACTGTACAAGGGAAATAAACCTTCAAAGTCAGATTTTCTTAGGATTAAGAATGTGGACATGTTTATTTTAAAAAAATCCTTTACATTTAAGCTGCTTAATTGACCTTTAAAATGTGTTCAGACACACTGCAGCAGTGTCAGATAGTGGCATAAAATTACTTCACTTTGTAATTAACTTTAGTTTATAGGAGAATGACCTCAGAACGAGAAGCAACTCAGAAAATCTCCCAATGTATTGTTCTTACTTGATGGATATAAAACTAAAAACTCACTTGATCTAAACCAGAACTTGGGTAAATATGACCCTTGTCTCTGAGAGTTGGTACTTTCCAGTGCTAGACTGATTTCCATCTGGGATGTACTAATGTATAACATGCAGTTATCACACCCAAATACATTATGTCTCATGTGTTGGCACTATATGTAGGTACATGTTGAAAATAAATATGGCTACAAACTAAAGACTTCCTATTTTGCCTCTGCTACTTCTTAGGTTTATAATTTAGGACAAAAGAAGTGCTCACTGACCCTCTAATTCCTAATTTCCAAGATGGAAATAACAAAATGTATTCAATAATTATAATTTAGAAATGAAATGAACTCATGCATGTAAGTCAATTAACACATAGCCTTATATAAAGTAAATACTAATAGAATAATTAGCTTTTTATTTAATCAGGGCTAGTTTATTAATGGGGTACAGATTTAGTACATTGGGGATATTTCTTAATGGATGACAAATAAAATAAAAATTTTATAGCTCTACTGAAGGGTAAGAGGCATTTGTCTTAAGCTGAGAAGGAGGGTAACCTAGTTCTCTTGCCTTCAGTTCTTGTCTGTTCTTATGCTAGGTTCTTGGGTTGCTGTAATAGAAGCTGTTGGTCTAATGCTGATTTTTAGGAATGCCTAACATAGTAAATGCAAGGAGTAAACTGGGAGATGAGAAGAGCCTTTGCTTTCAACATACTATATAGTAAATTAACTAATCTTTCCTAACCCTCTCGAAAGAAGCCAAATAGCTTTAATTATTTGACAGATGGAAAAATGGAAGCAGTGAATCCCTAGACTCTACTTGATTATTCAGACTACTAAGGGGCTTGATGTAATCTCTAGACTAATTAGCTTGATAGTACTTGCTGCTTTCTTTTCAAATGCTTCCTCTTTGGAAAAAACTAGTGAGGAGTTCAATACCTAACTGATGCCCTTTATGTAAGCTATATTTGGGTGTAGTTTTTGTCATCTTGTTTTTCTTTACGTTGCTCTGAATATTTATCTTATGCAGTAAGATTCATGGACCCTGAGATTACCCATTGTGAAGGGCCTGTAACTTCAGAAGATAATGATATGCTTTTCCACTAATTATTCAAAATATGCCAGTGTCTTATGTTTGTCAGTTTTAAGCATTTATATATTCATAATTATTATTTGCAACACAACATTTTGCATTTTTAATGAAATTACAAATGTGAGATAAAGTTTAAAATGTAATAGAGAATGGGTGTGCATTGTGATCTTTGAGAACATCTCTTTTGTGTCCAGTTGAACGTGTCCTTTTTGACCTACCAAATACATTTCTTTACCTATCCCTACTTTGTTTTTCTATGATATTTGGGTTCTCAAAGAAAAGTACCAGAGTTGTTAAAAAGCCAAATTTCTGATGACAAAAACCTTATGCATACTCGTAGCACATATTTTACATGTGCATTTGTATATGTACCTTTCATATGCATATATTTTATGTGTATAAAGTGTGAGTTTACCCAAACATATTTCACAAATATAATCCATTATGTGTATTTTTTTGAAATTAAGAATGTTGACTACATACTGTTTCTATAAATTACTTATTTTATATGTATCCACTTAAACTGTCTTCTTATAAAACTCTTTAATGCCTACAAATATGTACTCTATGATCTTAAATGTGCATCAAACAATGCAATCCTTAAAGCTTTATCTGTCCCAACTCCACTCTTGTGATACCCACTCAGTGTACAGTTCTGATGTTAGCACCTGGAGTTAGCAGAGCACCCAAGGGGAAAGGCTTATTTTTCCATGTGACTGCCCTAACTTCAGATGCCAGCCCTACATTGATGACCACAGACCATCTACACTGGTGATGGGCTGGTTGTGAGTTTGGAAGTCTCCATGACACTACCAGGTTCAACAGTTTTACTGAATAGTTCAAAGAATTTAAGACAGTGTTGTACCTATTATTGAAGTTTGAGTATAATGGGTTAGTTTAGCATCAGGCCTAGGAGGGAGTACACAGCTCAGCTCCCACATCCTCTTCCCTGTGCAGTCAGGATGCATCTTTGCTGGCATTTCAGTTGGTTCACCCAAGATCTCCACCAACCCCCGAAGTCTAAAGTTGAAGTGTTGACACAAGTGTGATTGGTGAAGTCACTGACCACGTGACTGCACTACCTCTCCAGTCCCTGCCCTCTTCCAGGAGAACAAAATGGCTCAAATGTCAATGCTTTACTCATGTCCTTGGTCTTTCTTTTGACCAGCTTCCATCCAGAGCTATTTACATGCCTCCAAAGCCCACATTATTAGGATGACAAAGAAATCACTATCAAGATACTCTCAAGTCTGTGCCAGGAACAAAAAGCAAAGACCAGGTATATATTTTTATCAAACTTTAGACACTGTCAACATCATTACATAGTAGAGAAGTGAAGTAAAGAAGTGAAAATGAACAGCAGATTTGTAGAATACCATTCTTTCATACTTTATTTCCTCTCAATTGTAACTTGGTATTAAACACAAAAGGCCTAAATGAAGAACAGATGAGAGTACATTCTGAGTCAGAGCACAGTTTAGTTTTCCACACCTTCTATTTGTGTGTGTGTGTGGGGGGGGGAGAAGCCAAATGATCACTTACCTGAAACAGGTATTGAGGAGAGATGGAGTGGAATCACACAAGAGGGAAGCACAGTGTGTCTGTGAATGTGCATGTCTGAGAGAATAAGACATGACTAGAAAATGGCTAATGCTGTATTTTCAATGCCAGTAACTGTCCAGACAGAGAAGAAATATTAAACAATAGATGCTAGTTTATTGTCCAATCAGATTGATTAGGCCTGAAAGTTAACAGGATGTGGAGAAGAACAACAATCCTCCACACATGTCCTTTTCCTCCGGAGTGGAATCTAAGAGCTTCCCTTCTATGAAAACTTGAAGATAGCATCAAATTCATTGTCTGACAAGGGCCATAGAGTGATGTGAAATGGAAGACAAGCAGACAGCATTGCCAAAGTTAAGTCTGAAATAAAGAATCTCTCCCTCACTTTTATGTATATTAGAGATGAAAAGAATATTCTGCATGTCTCCAGTTCCTTGAGTACCTGTTTGGCTTCTGTGCTCTTGATAGTGTTAAAAATCTTGTCATGTCATCAGAACTTTCCAGATGACAAACCTAATGCTCTGGTCACATATGTCATTAGGTTGTCTCCTCTACCTCATTTATTTTTTTTAAAATTTTATTTATTTACTTATTTATTTTTGAGACAGGGTCTCACTTTGTAGTTCAGGCTGGGCCTGAGTTCAACCTCCAACTCACATCACAGCAATCCTTGTGCCTCTGCCCCCCAGGTATTGGGATTACAAGTGTGAGCCTCCACGCCCGGCACTGTGGTATGTGGTGCTGGTTGCTGGGTGTGAGTCTCTATGCCCAGTATAGCTATGTGGTTACTGGGGATCGAACCTGGTCCCTTGTGCTTGCAAGACAGGGGCTGGATCCCCGGCCCGTCCTGTGCCTCATTTAACATTGCAGCCAACCCCTTTGAACTGGAGCTTTTTTTTTTTTTAAAGTGTTGTTCAATATTTTTTGAATTGGCTCTCTTATAAAAAACAGTGGACAGCCTTTGAACCTTGTTGAGGAAACGATGAAAATCTGGTTTGCTGTGTAATCTCAGCTCTTCTATCCTGATGATAAACATTAAAACTGACAAAGCGATGAGTAAAATAAATCCTGAAATATATGGATTTTTTTTTCTTATGTAGCTGTTGATTTCAAAATTGAGACAGATTACCTAGGATAATTTTTAAAATGTGTAGTGTTTTCTTATTACACCATAATAGCTGTTTATGTTCTAGTGATTCCACTTTGTGTCATGAATGTTGAAAGGATAGGCTAAGTAATATAATTCTTTGGTTGTTCAATAATTTGATAAGTTAAGAATGGATAATTATTTTGGGGTCCCCTACATTAAAATCTTTTATTAAAAAGTAGATTTAGTAATCTGTAGGTATGAAATAGAATATCTTGAAAATCTAATTAATTTACTTTGAGTGATATAGTACATTTCCACTGATCAAGTAGTAGTTTCCAGGGTCACCTTTTAGTTATCCAACAAATACAGATGAAAGAATTAAAAATACTTATGAGTCTTGACATATTGAATCAGATAGGTGACTTTTTCCCATTAGTGGATTTATTTCATGTAGTACATTTGCTACACATGTATGTAATTTACAGTAAGGAAGACATTATCTGAGGAAGAGCTTGAAATCAGGATCTATGTTCTTAATTTTTGGTTTTCTCTTCAGTACGACTATAATTATAGATGTGGTAGAGAATGTTGTTAGGAAATATTTTTAGGTACCATTTATAAAAAGATAACTAAAATGGATAATAACTGTATGATTTGTTTTTACGGCAACGAGACATCACAGTCTATTCTCTAGGCATAGGTCCTGCATATCCCACATTTCTCATTGAAGGAGAAAGTGAGATTTGGCATGCTTACAGAGTAGATAGATAATGCCTTACTGCTCTCCCTGAAAAATATTACATATGCAGATGTACGCTTAACAGGCTGTCATATATGCTCCTTGGGACCTGTGTCCTTACATTTATTCCAACACCATAAAGGTTTACAATTATCTTTGTCATCCGCTTTAATTATTGTCAGATTGAGCTTCTTAAAACCACGAGTGATACTTTATTCATGTTTAACTCCATAACTGTTATTCTGTAGCAGTGATAGTGAATCTTTTAGAAATGAGTACCCAAACTGCCACACCAAACCCAGAGGGCCAATACTGCAACTAAACCTGACAATTGAGCATGTGGTTTCTGTCTAGATGTTCCTGCAAAGTCTTATGTAGTCTTTTGCAGAAATGACTGACTCTAGCCTATGTGATACTAGGATTAAGGGCATGTTATCACTAAACCACTACACACTTGTGACTGGTTTGGCTCTGCCCTAATTCTGATAATCTGAATGATATAAAAGAAGCAAAAAGATGCTGTTAAGGCCCCTTGTTGCTTTTAATTGGTTTGGCTCTGCCCTAATCTTAGCAGTCTGAGTAATATAAAAGAAGCAAAAAGATGCTGTTAAGGTCCCTTCTTGCTTTTGCTACATTGTGCATGCTATGTTGTTTCTCCTCAAAATGCTTGTCTCTCATCCTACCTGCCTTGTGGCTGATCAGTTATAGACTGAAACTTCTACAAACTGTGAGCTTTCTCCTTTAACTTTTGGTGTGAGTTTCATGTTGCTTTGTCCTAGCAACATGAGAAAAGAAACTAAAAGACTGAGGTTTTAGTTTAGAAAAAAGCAACTCATATGTCAATATCTTTTGTCTTAAGAACAGATAGTATTTGTGCCATAGGTTTGCCACCACTGCTTTGTACTAATAATGGCAACTGTTACGATTGAATGAATGACTGAAGACACGGGAAAGAAGAAAATGCATAGTTGTAATTGTATATTTTATAAATCTCTCCATCTTAATATATATCCATCCATCCATCCATCTATCTATCTGCATATGTCTGTATATAGTTATATAGGTTTTTAACCCACAAATAATCATAGGTATAGATTTTCAGCTTATTTATTGGACATAACAAAAGAATAGTAGATAAATGGGTGAGAATTTAAGAACACAAGCTTTCTTAACATGCTGACTTCCTGAACTTTTTAAATTTTGTGTGTACTTCTCATTTTTTCAATGCATGTTGAAATATGAGCTTTCTAAAGCCACATGGTATTTAAGGGACTGGGTACTTGGTATTTTGGGAATATTACTCTGGAATCTCAGTTCAGGAACTTCCTAAAACTGTGCTAATTGGTACCTCTGTAGTTCTAAATGGCTTGATACAGCTTCCCAGAGGGACTCACTTCAATTTTTTTTAACCTTTGGAAAGCAGCTTGTATAAAGGGAAGATGTTGCTATTAGAAAAACAAAAAAGATTTTTTTTTTTCATAGTCAAACTACCAACGGAAAGTATGCCCTAAAATTTGTGTCTCTAATGTTAATGAGTGCAGTGTGGAGGAGTGGGAAAGGCATAGGATTTGAAATTAAATGAACTTAAAAATCCAATTCCAGTATTATTTAAGAATGGGATTGTTTTATTAAAGAAAAATACACAAAAGGTAAAATTCTCAGATCTTTAGGGAACAGTTATACAAGTTTTGGCAAATATATGCCCCTCAGTATACCATAACTTACATCAGTGTACAGAACATCATTTCCATCAACACAAGACTTCCTGTGTCCCTGTGAGCGACCTTCCTTTGTATAAAGGCAAATTATGTTCTAAATTTGATTAAAACAGATACAGTTTGCTCATTCTTCAAATTTTCATGAAGAAAATATTATAATATATAATGTTTTATATTTGGTTTATTTTGTTAAACACATGTTTTGGTATTTATCTCTATTGAAATAGTATTAGTTGTGATTAGAATTTTATTCTATCTTAATAAACATTCCATTGTTTATCTACTTTCTGGTTAATGAACATTTATGTGGTTTTCAAGGTTTCATTTCCAGATTACTGGGGGATGAGTTTAAGACTTCATATATGGTAGACAAATGCTCTGTTATTTTTTCTTTATTGATTTTCTTAGTACATTTTGGTTATACATAATGATCACATTCGTCATTGAGAATTTCTACCTGTACATGGTATTTCAAGCTTTGTCCCCAGCCTATTTTTTCAATTTTTCCTTGCTGTGAACAACAACAAAAGACATTAGAATCAGGAGGAGGAGGAGGAGAAATACACACACACACACACACATGCATATATGTGTACACACACACACACACACACACACACAGGAATCAAACAGAGGGAAGAAATACAGATCCTCCTATGCAATGTCCTCAGTGACTCACTTCTTCCAACTCTGCTTTAGCTCCCATCATCACATTTAGCTCTGGACTCATCAGTGAACTAATTCCCTGGTGAATATCACACTCTTGTAGACTAATCACCTCCCAAAAGCCCCACCATGAGCACAGGGGTCCTTGGAAATAAACTATAACATGTTTTTATGAGAATAGTCACTTTTACTAGTATTTACTCTATTAGATACTCTTTTTACTAGAGTAAGGAGATTTCTCATTATACTTTTGACTTAAACTGCAACACACTGATAAAAATTAAAGACAAGGCCAAGGGATTTAGCTCCCTGATTCCGGTGTCTGCCTCACAAACACAAGACCCCAAGTTTGAGCCCCTATAACACAAACCACAATGCCAGGTGAGGTTCCTCATGCCTGTTATACCAGCACTAGGAGTTCAGATTGCTGTGAATTTGAGTCCAGTCTGGGCTACATAGTGAACTGAAGCCCAGCCGGAACTACAAAGCAAGACCCTGTCTCAAAAAAAAAGAAAATCAAGACATTAAATAAAAAATGGAAAGACATGTTTAAGGGTTAGAAGAATCACTGTTTTTGTTTGTTTGTTTGTTTGTTTTTAGACAGGGTCTCGCTTTTGTGGTTCAGGCTGGCCCTTGAGCTCAGCCTCAAACTCACATCACAGCAATCCAGAGCTCAAGTATTTGGAACCATTTTAAAAAGAAAAAACAAAGCAGTAGTCATTAAATTTTGCAAAAGGTACTAAGAGCAAAGACTGGAGGAAGGTTAACCTTCAATAAATGGTGGTGGCCGAATTGCATATCCTCAAGCAGAAGACCAAACACAGGCCTCTCCTTCTCACCAGCTTCCAACATCATTTCAAAATAGATTCAAGACTTAAATGTAGGAACTGAAACTATGAAAGAACTGGAAGAAAACCTAAGCATAATGCTTTAGGACTTTGGGATAGTCAAAAATTTTCTGTAAAAGATCTCAGAATAGGCGATGAGATCAAATCAAATATAAATGATTCTGTATGGAAAAGGAAAACAGAGAGTGAAGTGGCACTCTAGAGAATGGAAGAAAACAATTTTTAAAAGTTCATCTGGCATGGGGTTCATTTCCAGATTATATATTGGGGCTTCAGAAACTCAAATGCAAAAAAGAAAACAAAAATGATTAAAAAATAGGCAGTAGACCTAAATGAGCATTCCTCGGAAGACATATAAATAACTCACAGGAATATGAAAAATGTTCAGCGTAACTTGTTATTAAGGAAATAGTTGTTTCTATTGACTAAAAATGTTGGAATAACTTGAGTTTGCTTTCAGATAACCTCATTTAGAATTTATATTGATTTGTATTGGTACTGTTCCTCATAATTCAAATCATGTTGAGCAATACTAACTGAAAAATAATTAACATCACCAAAATTCTGTTTGGAAAGGTTTACAGTCTTTATTTTGTTTCCTATTCAACTATAGTCAAGCCTTGCATTGTGCATAAATATGTCTGTGAATGTTTGCAAGATAGACAAACATTTTTAAGAGATTTTAAGTTCAGAAAAGAACAGTGTCTCGCAATATGAGGAATATGTCACACCAAATTTCACATGATCACAGCTCGTTCTCTCTCTCTCTGACTACTTTTATACATGAATGCTTTGGCTTATTAGTAGAATTAACTATTCTTGCTATCTAAGATTTTTCTATATTTGCTACTTAATCCAGCCCATTTTCATTTGTATTCAATTAACTAATGCTCACAAATCTCATAATTTTAAGTTGCTAAAAACTTTTAATTTTATCCAAAATTAAAGTACTAGGGTTTTTTTCAAAGCTGAAATTTCTGAGGTAGTTAAATTTGAAGAGATGTTGAAGGTTCATAACAACTCTAATAAAGAAATTGAAAGTGTTATTTTCCTTTTTATCTTCTGTGAAGCTCTTCTACTTCTATACCGAGGCTACACATACTCTTTTTCTTTTTTTGTCAAATGCCTGTATTTTCAACCTCCCTGGACATTGCTATGTTAGGCAGTCACAAAAATGTGTGAATGATAATATTCAAGAAAACAAAGCTCTAAATGAATGGGATGCCTCTGCACTTCCAAGAATGAGGCAACAATCAGCACATGGATAATGAGGACAGCTGAGCTGGAATGGACAGGGGATGATCCAGCTGAAGCCAAGACTACAATTGGATTAATTTGGCCCCTGGTCTATTTTAGTTCTGGCATTTGGACCACATTTCATTTCTGTTAGTGACCTAGTTGCACCTGCATTTGTCACTGCTGCTTGCAGACCCTTGACAAACTATTTGTGGGAAGAATTAGGAATGGTGATCTGACAAGTGCATGTTGTGTTTTGTGTTTACAATGTCTATGAGGAGACTGATTCTGTGTGTGTGTGTGTGTGTGTGTGTGTGTGTGTGTGTGTGTGTGTGTGTGTGTGTGAGACAGGTGAGGAACCGCTGTCTGGCAATTCATATCCAAACATATCCAGGAAAAGAAAAGAGGAAAATCGTGCTCTTCCCAGAATACATGTATTGAGTGTGTGGCATGGTGCTTGGTAGAACATCATAGATATGATGACAACCAAACCAAAAGACTGCTGAGGTACTGAGTTAGACAGGTGTGACCTCTTCAAAGTTCCATAAGTCCCTTAGGTATAGAGCATATGGTTCAAGACCCAACATAGCCTGGCACCAAGGAGAGGCTCAGGTAATGAAGCATATATTTTCTTTCATTCAATAGAAATATGAACACTTATTGGAAGACAGATATTCTTTCAGGCATTGAGCAAGCAGTTCTTGTTCTTTTCTAGAGAAAACAGTTTGTTTCCCTAGATACCAATGTGATCACTAGTAGGAGCTTGATACATACTTGGTGAATATATAATGGATACTATAGTAATGAGCACATTTTTTTCCAAGCAGTTCTGTCTCACAAATTCATTCTAGGGCTAGGATTCTTTGAAGGGTGTCTTCTCAAAGTTAACAAACTATACAATTGCAAGGCACATTATATAACAAAAGTGTGGTCCAGACACACATTACCCACATCAGGGTGTGATACTGGAAATAAGTCCTGTGGAATAGCACTGGCCACAAATATTATAAAACAAATTCTGGAATCACAGTTTCAGAAAAGCCACTGAATTTAGGATTTTATGTTTTCAGAAGGGATGTAGGAAAATCAGGAGTCTGTGAAGATTAATTCATAATGCACTTGATTGCAAGTAGTTTGGTAAAAAATGCTTTCAAGAGGTTAACAGTTCTTCAGAGAGCCTCGGAGAAGAACGGGCAGTGCTTTTTACCATTTTACATAAATGTCAGATATGAAGGAATTTAAAGAGATAAAAGTTGGGTTTATCAGTTTGGAGTTACTTGGCCTTTTACTATGCTGTTTCAGTGATGCGATTGTTCCAAAGAATAAATTTCACAGAAGTGAAATAAAACACAAGGAAGACACAAAACAGGTTTTGCATATTAATGACAAGTGGATGAATGAAAGAAAGATAACAGGAGAAAGCAACAGTTTGAGTGTAAGTTGAAAAGGAAATGTGAGGCTTTGAGGAGAGTAACTTTTCAATTACTATTCACTATCAAGCAGTAGGGTTGCTTGACTGAGCAGTTCTATTTTTAGTGGAAAAAAATGTTTGTACAACATTGGAACTGGTTACACTTTATAAGTAGATCCACATCATAATGTTTCTGAGTCAAAATAGACTGTTAATACCCATGTTAAGGAACTGTTTTAAGATCTGTCTCACTACAAAAGTGATATGGTTGAATGACTTTAGGCGATATAGGAATCAAGGCACAGGTTTAGAAAAGATTAATGGAGAATTAGAACATTTCTGATTTGGGGTTCAACATAAATTCACTAACATGGCTCTGACGAACCAATGAGATTGCACTACTATAGAAGCACATATGTATTTTAGTCAGTTTTCTGATGTTATGACAATATATCCAAGGCTGGGTGATTTATAGGGAAAAGAGGTTAATTAAACTCGTGGCTTTAGAACCCCAAGGATATGATGTAAGCATCTGCTTGGCATCTGATGAGAGCCTCACACTAGACAGTGACTCAGAAAAGGCATTACTTGGTAAGAGAAAGCAAGCAGGCCAGAAAAACTCACTTTTGTAAGGAAGACTCTCTGGGATAACTCATTAATCCACATATGGATTAAGCCATTCATAAGAGCAAAATCCTCATGACCCAGTTACTACTCAAATGTCCTACCAGGTCTCACCTCTTAATACCTGACAATAGAAATTAAAATTAATTAAAAATAACAGTTTTGCTGTGAGATCTCAAACCATAAGAAGATATTTGCTTCTCTTCTGTCATTACTGTATCGTGAACTCAGGACTTTTTATATTTCCTTTTGTCTTGTTCCTTGTTCTCTGGATCTGCTTCTCTGCCATTATTCTGTCCTCTATACAGCTCAGACCAAGCAAGGAGAAAGTTTGGTCCCTATCCATGACTGACCACCTAATTTAGTTTGTTACACTGTATCAAATAAGAGGGTATGAGGCTATGACAGCTACTTTAGGTAAATCAGAAGCCTCTTGGTTCAATCCATGATGGCTACAACAAGAAACAGTATACAAGACACACATGCACAGAGAGAAGAAGGCTGGTCATTTGAGAAAAAAAGTTGAAGGTGAGATCACAATCATATGAACCTCTTAGTTTTAATGCAGGTAAAGTTTCTCATGTTTCCCAGCATGACAAGATTTGACATAACAGCAGAATTCGTAAGCAGATCTGTCTTGGAGATACTGTGCAAGTGGAGGGTTCTACTCTCTTTTCCCTAGAGTAATGTGAAGTTTTGTGTTGTTTTGTTTTGGGTTTTTTTTTTCTTTGTTTTTTTGTTTTTTTGAGATAGAGTCTCTCTTTTTAGTTCAGGCTGGCCCTGAGCTCAGCCTCAAACTCACATCACAGCAATCCTCCTGCCTCTGCCTCCCAAGTGCTGGGATTACAGGCATGAGCCACCACTCCCGGCACTGTTATATGTAGTACTGATTGGGGCTGGGTGTGAGGCTCCACACCCAGTATTGTATGTGGTTACCAGGAGATTGAACCCAGGTTCTTGCACTTGCAAGACAGGTGCTGGAACCACTGAGCTAAATCCCCGGCCCACTGTGAAGTTTTTATTGTTGTATTTTCAATTTGCAAAAATTCTCTGAGGGAGTATGAGATACAGATCTGAACAGTCAGACCTCTCAGCAAAGTGTGTACAGGCATCCAATTAAAACAGAAAGGCTGACACAGAGTAAGAAAAAGGGTACACTCTTCCTCCTTCTCCTTATTTTTTTTCTTTTGCTGAGGCAAATTTTTGTGCATTTAGTGGGTCAGAATATCAAGTTTGGAATAGAACTCAGCAGAAAGGTTGGGTAAAAGGAAGTAGGTTCTATACAATTTGATTAGCTGGAAAAAGAACTATAGTAGTTTTTTTTTTTTTTTTTAAATCAAATTCAAGGCCAGTTCTAACAAATGCTTCATGTCTTTCCCCTCCTCTGCAAAACTATTGTCCACAACATAGGTGGCAGTTAAACATCACCAGTACTTTTCCCTGGCCAGTTTGCTGGTTATATTATACTGAGATGTGCAAGATCTGTAGGAAAAGTAATCAATGACAGAGATGTAGTGTCCGAGGGTAGGGTGGTGGCAGCCTCGGGAACTCTCTGGTGGCTCCTCCACTCTTCTTAGGCAGCACACAGGAGATTAGATTCCTTTCCCATTTCCTTTGCGATGTGGATTTCTATGTGCTAAATATGAAGATTATGAAAAAGGAATTAACTCCCATCCCAACAAAAGGGAACTTCTATCTGTATGATTTTTTTTTATATACACAGGTGGTAACAATTTAAAGAAAACCAACATTACGGCAGCAAGTAATTATTATAATTTCATTTTTCTACCCCCTGTTGTGAAGAAAATATCTGTGACTCCATTATGAACATAATCTTCTCATCGATGATTGATTTTTCTGTTTTTGTATTTTTATCATGCACTTTAAAAAAAGAATCTGTTTGGCTTCCCTTAAATTAGATGAACAAAAATCAAACTCAAATCTTACAATCCATACATGTACTTTGATGCTTTCCAAACCATAAATAGCAATATATTTTTAAAGCATTAAATGGGACATAAGATTTTTCTACTTCACAGACAAAATTTCTATATTTTTAAACTTTGAAACTATAAAACTTTAATAAGATACTGACTGCAGAACATCATTTAGTAGACACATAATCTAACACATCACCTAAATCTCCAGCAGGTTTTGATTACTGTGAAAAAAATTTTAAAGACTTTATTGACAGATGTCCAACTAATATATACTGTATGGTATTGATTATAAATCCCTCCTTGTAGGAACCTATAATGTAAAATATAATAGTGATTAGGGAAATGAATAGGGAACATAACACACATTTTACAAATATATAAATAAAATTAGTGTTAGCTTACTTAGCCTTAGGTTAAATACTTCAATTACTTTCTTGCTAGAGGTGCTCCGCATTCCAAGAATTCCATTAGAATTCATTCATTCAATCAGAAAACATTATTATATCAACCATAAAGTGCTAGATTCTAGCTTGAGAGTGGTAAAAATAATGCATGGAAAAGTATTTGAGCAATAGTCTGGGAAGAGACAAGAATGTATACAAAAGTGACGACACGCTATACCAGTATCTGTGGAGAAAATGTACACACAACGCAAATGAACATAGGTAAATTTAAATTGAAGAAGAGGTAAGTAACCTAAGAAAAGAAGGGCTGAGAAGCTGGATAGAGGAAGGAATCATGGGGTGGGATTTAGAAAATAACTGTCCTTGAGGTCAGTAGAGCAGCTTTAACAGAGGGAGAAGAGGCAGGGAAGTCGTGTAACCTCACACACAAACACACACATTTGAACTGGTCACTATACAATACGTAGTGATAAGATTAAGAGTAGGCAAGACTAGAAGTCAAAATTGTTCCAAATGATACTGTATTACAAGAGTTCAGGCAGATAATGCTACAGGACTATGTTCAAATGCATTTAGAAAGTAAAATCAGAAAAACTTGGTATTTAATTGAAGATAAGCAAAGAACAGAGAATGGAATAAAGTTGTAGGAACAGATTTCTCATTTGAGTAAGAGACAGACTTAGTGTGTGTGTGTGTGTGTGTGTACACTGAGCTACATCCACAGACCTGTTTTATTTTTCATTTTGAGATAGGCTGGACTCAAACTTGTACTCCTGCTCCCTCAGCCTCTCTGAGTGGTAGAAACATAGATGTACATCACCACCCCTGGCTTTACCTTCACTTCAAATGACCACTTTAGAGGAACAGATATTGAATTTAAAGATCCTCTTTAATTATAATTATGCGCATAACTAATATATAGGATGACTGACACACTCATTATTGGATCATTGCCATTTGTTTTCAGCTATATTTTCTTCATAATAATTCAGCCCCTTTTAATTTTTTGTTTAATTTTTAATTTAATTAGAGTGTATATGTTGTCAAGTATAGGTATCATAGCTATGCAATTTTTCATTTGGGAAAAAATGTTCATTAGTTTGTGATTTGATGGTTTGTGCACTGCTCCGGTTCTTTTTCCAAAGTGAACACAGGAATGTAACTGGCTCCTAGATCAACAAGTAGAATGTATCATTAGCCACCCCACAGTGTTCTCCACAAAGTCCTACTTTAGTGCTTTTGTTGAGACTGAAATTGGCTTTCTGTAAATATTTATTCCTCAGGCTGCTCACTATTTTTGGTGTGGAAAAAAAAATTGATGAAATTGAAATGTAAGTTGGCAGCAGAGCAAAAAGCAAGAGATTTATTAAAGCTGTTAGTAGGGCATAGGGCAAAGATCGAATCTCAAACAAAATAAAGGTTATGCAATTATGTTACACTGATAACAGGAGGGAACTACTTAGCCCTTTTTACTGAAGAGGATATCTGCTAGAATAGTTTGCCAATTGAGACTCTGTATTTCCTCATTCTTAGTGTACCTATTCTCACATTTTATAACTTTGGCAATGAGAAGTGTCTTGGGATAGATGCTAAATTACAGCCATCATCAGCCTGTTGGTGGAAGTTTTCACTTAGTAGTCTTTGCCCCCACTTCCTGTACGTGGCCTTAGCAATGATTGTCATTGCTTCAGTTGTATATATGGTTAGTGCTCCACAGGTTGTTGCTACCCACTCAAAAGCACCACCAGAGGCAAAAGACTTTGTCCCATCTCTCAGAGGAGAGGAAAGAAATTTCACATTCTTGAGTGTCTGTGAAGACTGACTTGTCAAAAGTATGGATACCACATCAAAGAGTAAGAATACAGCCTCTGGCAGGTTTTGAAAAGAGGCTCTTTCACACCTAGTGGCCTGTGACTCCCCAGAAAAAGACACAAAATGGACTTCACTCAGGTAGGGAAAGTTCTGGCATCAGAACTTTCTAAACAAACTTAAATAAAAGCTCTGTAGGAAATACCAAAGCATAGATATGGTCCTTATGGGAGAAATGATGGAGAAGATCTCATCTGTAAATATGAAGAAGTTTTAGAAATATCTTAACTACTGTTTTTACACAGTGTAGCTCTACTAATTAACATAGAGCTGCATTAGTTCCTTTAAAGATTGTAAAGTAATTCTTTGAGTAGATAAAAGTAGGCCAAGCCGACGGGAACATGTGTCATGGTTTAGTTGTAAAGCTTCATTTTGTCTTTCAAAAAATGCTTCCCTTTTTAGAACTGTTTTAAGCAGAAGTTACAGAGATTCTCATATGCCTCCTCTCTCCACACAGGCATAGCTTCCCCCATTACCGACATGATCTCCGACCCAGAGAGGCACATCTGTCACAGTAGTTGGCCTTCCACTCACTCATTCAGATAGCCTTGTCACCCACAGGTCATAGTTTACATTAAGGTTCTTCCCTGCTGCTGTAATTCTCTGAAAATTTATACTGATATTTAAAAATCCTAATATCATGTTATTGTTCTTGGGGATATTTAAATAATGATGCATCTTACAAGGATTGATGCCAGATATGATGAAGTGAGGGGCTTTCCCTTCTCCCTACCATGACCTGTTACTAGACGCTGTAACCTGTCAACAGCATGTTGGCCACATCCATTGCTGAAGACAAAATAGCAATTGGCATTTGAGCACTCACTGTACATCTTCAAATAAATTTGTATATTATTTTCAAAGAATATATTCCTAAGTAATTTTTGTCTTCCCTTTATAGATTTAATTACTTTCCAAATTTATTCTTTGGTGACACAGTTATTTTTTGAACTTATGTCTGTCTGATTCCAAATCCCTAAAGGTGGCTAGTTATGTGTATTGCCTTTCAAACAGTAGATAGTAGTCTTTCTTCATAGCTTCTGTGTCACAGCAGATATAGATCTCCAACTAAATGGAAGGACAATCTTACAATTTTGAGGGGAAATTCAGAGGTTCTGTGACTTTCATTTTGTTTAAGTCATTGTATGGCAAGATGAACATTATCACACAGATGTGGAACTACCTGACAGAACAATATTTTTATACTTTAAAGAGTGATAAAATTATCGTACAAATCAACCCATTGTGAAGATGCTCCATACCTCACTTCGATGCTTCCTTTTAATCAGAAAACAAAGTCAGCATTCCACTGAAATCTATTTTTTTACTTCTTAATTCCAATTTATATATTCACACCTGGTTAACCTCTGATAAACCTAGGATCTTCGTTCTAAAACCCACAGCAATTTTTACATGAGTACAATTTGCCAAGGAATTTTTTAAAAAGATTGTTTTGTTCATCTAAAGAAGCAACAAAAAACAGTAATCAAACTAATTTATCTATAGCAGTATAGGCCCAAGGGGCCACTACACCAAACAAGTTCTCCATGTACCATGTTCTGATACAGGAACCTCAGAACTTGAGTTTCTTGGCGTTATCTAAGGTATGCTCATTAGAAAGCTTTAGATATATCACAAGTTAGCATTAGTTGTAAGTACAGGACTAAGTATGTGGACTTGTGTGAAAGTGTATTGTTTCTGGATGCTGACCTCAGGGTGATTTCTTTTCATTTTGCTGGTATCTGGCTCAACTGGACATTATCATTGCCAATCACCACAGATTTTGCCTTCCCGGGTGGCTGTGTGCCATCTCCTTTTGTTTTCAGGTGAGTGGCTATTCATGAGGAGATTGGATTTGGTAGTGAACCCATCGTTTGGTGAGCACTAGCTACCTACCAAGCACGAGATAGAGGCGATTTACGTTCCCCATCTTTGTTATTCTGTGGTTTGTTTTTATCACAGTGACCCATACATATGGACTGTGAGTCCATAGGAATACTGCATCCTTCATCTGAGATTGCACAGCTAGTTTATCACCCCAGCAGGTGATTTATATCCAACTCTTTCAGACTGCAGGACACATGACCTTGATCACAGTTCTATATTGCTAAAGTATGAACTTTAGGATACACAAATGTTAATTTATGGTCTGCTTTGCCTTCTAGCTAGGTTTCTGTGAGCATTTGATTAGTTGTTCTCTGCTGATCTCCGTATCTTTAGTTTTATAGTAGCAAAAGAGAGATAGTTTTATAAGTAGCAAAAAGTAGCAAAAGAGACTTACTGTTGTTGTGTAAAGAAGATATAAAACAACATGTGATTTTGCAAATGAAACAGCATCTGGAAAAACATCCTTCTTTCTCTCCCAGATCCTTCATAACCTGAGTAGGTCTGAGCAGGAATTTTTCATTGAATTTAAGCTATTTTTGTACCTAATGTCAATAAGGAGCTTTTTAGTGAATACTACAGAATATTTTCTCAATCTTTTCTTTTAGGTGTATAAAAGACCAATATGTGGTAATACCACCTCTGTTTCCCAAGTCAGGGAAAAGGGTGGTCCAGGATAATGACTACTCTAAAGACTGCTGCTAAGAATCAGTCACACTGACAGCCAGGGTCCTCTAGGTCAGCTGACTAAATGTCGGCTACCTCGATGACTCACAAAGACAGCGTATAAGTAAATATACAACATCTATCCTATGTTAGATTAATTCATGATTTCTCCGAAATAGAAGATTTGGTAAGGGAGAACATGAATCAGCGTGTGCTGTCGATGCTGGAGAACTGAAATGAAAGTTAGGATTGTGTAGAAGAGAACAGTCTGTGTAAATTAAGAGTCTGACTTTAGCTAATCTGGGTCGAAAACAGGATCTAGTGACTAATCTTGTTTGAACTTGTCTTTCAAATAGCCCATCAAGGCACTCTATTTAAATTCTTTCAGAGGATTCTTATGTAAAGCTCTCAGCAATAAAATGTAGCATTTTTGAGTAAACTGTTGTAAGTTATGAAGCTTGCTTGTCTGGACTGATGATGCTGACATTCCCGGGACTTATGCTTGTCATGCTTGATGGAGGTGATTCAAGACTCTCTGAACACAGCTTAGGATGGCGTCAAAAATACCTCCTGACTTTCATGATTAAAAGTTGTTCCCTTGGTGACTGTAGGATCCATTGTTTAATTGGCTTCTTTCCTCTAGGTTTTGCCAGTTTTACTGTAAGTTGAAAACCATTCACCACAGTGTGATGAGCCTGATACAGATGCAAATTAAGATCCAGGCACCATTTTAGACACTTGATTTTTACTTGGTCTGTGAGTATAGGTAGCAGCTTGTCGTCTTCCCCTCACAAAAGTGAGGAAACTCAGGCTGAGTTCATGCTGTGACTGAGAAGTAGGAAAGCCACACATCTGTGTCCGGGTCTAGCTCTGGAGTCCTGTTTTCTTGCTATTGCATATCCCCATGGTCTCTACTTCTGACTCTAGTTTTGAAGGGTAGTATTACTGTATTTGCAAAGATGTGATATTATTCTGCTTCTGCAGTAAGGCAACAGATTTAGGAGCAAATGGAAAAGGAGTGAACTGGAATGATGTTAAGAACAAAAAAATTTCCCAAACTTACTGAACATTGAAGATTTTGCTCATTACAAGTAAAATCTAAATCGTTTTAAAGAACATTTTCTGTTTTATTTCTTCTTTTAAAAGAAAATGTCAAGAATTATTTGGTTTTAAAATAACTTCATCAATAAAACCTAATACACACTCCTACTTTTGTCCCTTTGTGATAAGTGGCAGGCCCTACATAGGTACCTTCTCGATGTTAGAGGTTTCATTTGTTTGTGATTATAAAAATAGACTGTTCTGGCCAGCAATATTTTTCCAGCTAATATGTAAAATCTGGGCTTCAAGCAAATGGGAGAATAACATTTTGACTCATAGGATATGTTATTTTGTTGTAAAAGTGAAACCATGAGAAGATATAAAGGTAGTTCAAATAACCATTGTTGATAGATTTCATTACAGATCAAGCCATGTGGTCAGCCTTACAGTTAGAGAGAACTAAATCATTCCTCAAAGGGTTAAGGAACTGGAGGAACTCTGAGACTGAAACCTCACAGCAAAAAGAATGAAGATACTCAGTGAGATACTGTGGAGGGCTTCTTGTGTGTGACAGCCTATCTGAAGATCATGGGCTGGTATCTAGGGACACTTTCCATAAACAATTGCTAATTTATTGTTACAATTTAAAATACTAAAGATAAGAAAAATAAATGAGTTTTGAATATTTTTTTTTTAATCACAAGAACATGAACATTCGTTCCTCCCCAAATTTTTCCACGTTTGCATTATAGCCAGGGTTACATTATTTATCTTGGAAGTGTGATATTTGTTATTATATCTTGGCTTACTTAAAATAATAATTAATCCCTTTCTCTCTCTTTTAATTAACTAGGAACATTCCAGTTTACTGGCTATAAAGTCTAGCTTCAGCTTTCCTACTGAGTTCTTGGCTCTTTAATCAGCTAAATGTCCCTGTTCGCCTCTCTTTTATACTTTTTGACTCCTTACAACAAACTCCTGGTGTGTGCTTGACCATTCATGTGGGAGTGTGGGGAAGAGGATGCAACCAGAACCCTGCTGGCAAAATCCAGTCCCCCAAGAGTCCAACAGCAAAAGGATTAACAAACAACAAACAACAAAATTGGAACTTTGAGAAAAAGACTGAGCCCGAGCTCGACTCTTGCTACTCTGAGCAGCAGCACCAGAAACCACAAACTGCACCAGCAGAAGGGGAACAGAATAGACCATAATCTGAACTCCCCACACCTTTATTTGGTACTAAGCCTTTTCACTCATAATCCCAGGATGCATAAAACAGGGCGGATCATCCACAATTATTCTTGTAGTTGAAGATCCATAAGCCAGGGCAGACATCCTTAAATCCCAGTAAATTCCTGTAAGTCTTAAGGCTGATAATCCTAGTGAAGTAATCCTTGTAGTGTAAAATGCTGCAGGGCAGGGCAGATGTCCACAATAATCCCAGTAGTTTATCCCGAAGGGCGGGGCAGACATCCTTAAATCCAAGTAAGTAGGTCATAAATCCAAGTCAGTTGGGCCCAGTTCCCAACAAATCAGATCATTCTTCCTTCCAAAGTTTTCTTCCTTTTTACATAGCATCCTCCTACATTTTACTAAAAATTCCGCAGGATTCTTTTCCAATAAGATACATTTGCATTCCTATGAGATAGACTTCTGTCCATAATTTCTTTCAAAATAGTTTTGTTGTGCACAAATTATCATGATGATTTTAATGAAGTTACTTTAGTAATTCTGTGTACTTGTAGGGCATAATTAAACTGTTCTTGTCTTGTGATTTTAGTCCACTATTTATTCTTGAGATTCCACAGACATAATTAGATTGACAATCAATTTACCTTAGAAACTTCATCAAATACTTCCAGTAATGTTAGCCAAATTTAAAAAAAAATTAACCCCCTAAACATATACTTCACAGATATAACCATTATTGAGTATTTGAGCTGTAGCAAGGTGTAGGAGTCATTGAAATATTTCCTTATTTATATAATCTGGGACTGAGTATCTCCTTATAGTTGCTCATGTCATGGAAAATCCTGTACATTAAAGGATGAGCTTGATGTTTCTGTGAGCTTTTCCTCTGCTCCAGTTAGAATCGGGAATTAGGTGTCTGTAACAAACACATTTCATTATTTTTATAGATGAATTCACATTAGGTTTATTCAGAACAGAGCACAATCAGGTCAGTATCTTAGAAGCTGACTTGAGCATGCGTTTCAAAACGATGGGGTCTTTGATTTACATAGCTCATTTCCTCCCTTTGTAAATGTGTTTGCATGACATTCGTATTGCTTTGATTTAATGTGGTTTTTCCATGTAAGTATTTCTAAAGATGATAATGATTCACTAACGTAACAGACAGTGGCTCCCGATCTATACTCTTGCACATAAATCTCAGGAGACTGAGAGATAAAATAAGCATGAAGAGTCTCTGATAATACTTAAGAGACTGAGGATATTTGAGGTCTGTAGATTCTGCAGAAAAAAATTTTAAAAATAGTAATCATTAATGATATACAAAGCTGAGATGCACAGACATCCTGGGGGGCATTCCTACAGCCAGGGCTGTATGTTGGCTGCATTTTGCCCAAAACTTATTTGCTGTCATGATCAAAGTGAAGGTTATCTTTTAGGACATATTACATGATTTGTACTGATTACACAATGATTTAACTTTTGCCAAAACTATATAATGTAGATTGTCAAAATGCAGATTAATAAATTCCTAAATCTGAAAGACAAGGGCAAAGACATTGACTACTAACTGACCACTGAAATAAATGTCCACATGTGGGCTTGTACAAGACTATTAATAGTGGCTTTATTCAGTCCCAGTGTCTATTGGCAGGTGATTGATAAGCCTACTGCAAGACCCTTATAATGAAATACTACTCAAAAGTTTAAAGAAACAATGTAGATTACTTTCAGAAATAATAGTCTGAGTAAAAGAAGATACAGAGTACACACCATTAGATTGCATGGATGTGAAACTGGATCTAATCTTGAGTAGATAAAGACGGAGGATGGTTGGGTGGGGTTGGATGAGAATGGAAGACTGAAGAGTTCTAAGAGATGCCCTTTAAATTGATTGTAGCAGTAATTACACAATACACAACCTTGTGGAAATGCACTGATTATATAAATATATCAATAAAGTTATTTTTAAATTTAAAAATAATTATATATTTTTGTTTTAGTATGATTAGCTCTGCCAACAGGATGAATTAATTTTGTCACACTACATATTTTACCAAGGAGACTTTCTTTTGCAGAAAATAGTAGTAAAATGCCCTTGCGATAAAAGTGGTTGCCTTTCATGTCTTTATCTAACTTTTCTTCTACTTTGGAAATCTTTGTTAACTGAAGATTTTGGTGCTAACATTTTAAATTGTTGAAAATAGCAAGAGAACATTTTCTGCACCTAGCACCTTATTTAGCAAACATCTGTCACACTAGATACCTGCCATTAGATACAAATTACTTTTCAAAAGTAATAGTTACCTTTTAAATCAGAGATAAATCAAATAGGGAAAGTAACAAGCTGTTAGCAAGGACTGTACCATGGGGAGGAGATATGTTTAACCCTAACTATCAGTGTAAGAATAAGTGTAAAAGGGTTTCCTGGGAGTTTTTTAAAAAGGTTTCCTTTTCCTAGTTGAGATACATATGGAAATTACGCACTCTTGCTTCAGTCAAATTGGTAAATGAGAATCACTGTAATCAGAAATCTCTCATCTTTAACGATGTCAGTGTTAAATACATGGTGCATAGACGTACATATATGATTCAGCCATCTGCTCTTTCCGCTCTAACCTCCTCCTCCTACTCCATTAAAATTTAGTTTAATGTACCATTACTTCCTTGTTACTAGAACAAATTACCTGATGTCTGCAACTTAAAAGAAAAAGGTTGGTTTGGCTCATAGTTTTAGAAGTTTTACCTATCCTGAGCTTTCTCCTACGTAGGAAATATCACAGTCAAAGGATGAGGCATAGCATACCAAAGCTGCTCACTGCCTGGTCACCAGGAAACAGCACAAGTGAGGCGCACCGGAGAAGGAGAGCATGGACCAGATGTAGTCCCTATGGTCATGCCCCCTTTACCCAAGAAGTGTGAGTTGCTGATAGTTCAAGCCAATGGAGTTAACAATCAAGACTGACTCTTGCAGTCATTGTAATGTTTGCCAAGTGTCCTGCTGTTGTTTGTATTGCTTGAATGAGGATGATCAGTGACTTGGGGAGGCTGATGTACTGGGATGGTGGTGTGTCAGTTCCCTGTGCGATCTGATAGCCTGTTGTGCACTATCCTTGTGGAAATATGATGTGATCTTGAATACAGTGCCTTGGAGATTCTCTTACCAACACTCTTCCAAAATGTAGTGACACTGAGATCCTTAAAACCAAGACACCGACGTGATAGTCTCTTCCTCTTATGTTCAGCTTTTCCTTGGCTCCTGCCCCATTATGCTGACTGGATAACTCAGTCTTGCTCACTCTGCAGCTCACTCTAGCTGATGCTTCTCAGAGATTACCGCTCTCACCCTTGCAGGTGGCATTTCTAGAATGCCTGTGTTTCTAAAGGAACCACATGCACACTCTTTTCTGAAGGCCTCTCTTTGCCTCCTTGGTCATTTACATCTTTCCTGGTTACTTCAGTCTTGTTCTGTAATCCTTTGGTCTAATCATCAATTGTTACATAAATAGTTTTTGTTCTGTGTGTCTACCTTGAGTTTGGGATGTTATTTCCCTCAGTTGAATTTTGTGTATATTTTGGTTCTTTCAAAATGGATTGCAGGCTTCGTGCTCCTTCCTTACTCTTCTTTCCTTATTCTGTATCGGTTACGTATTCCAGCCTAGAAACTTGGCCCCTGGTTGTCCTCTTTCCCATTACTCTCCACAGGGCTTATTTTCTGGAGCAGTAAGTAACCATTGGTGAGGGAACTGTCAAGGACGTAATTACTTTTGTGGTATTTCAACCATGTAGTTGAAAGAAAACAAAACACATTATTAAATCAGAAATTATAAAATCTGACCAGTAATAGTACTCTATGACTAACCACATTGTGATGAAGCAATATTTGAGGTAAATTAAAATGTTCAGCATAAAATGTTTTGGTTTAAAAATACATGATAAATTTTGGTCTTTTCATGAGTGAAGAGAACCACATATAATCCAGATTTATAAATAAAAATCCATACTGATCATGTAGGAGTGGTTGAAAGGAATTTTAGCAACTTGTTAATGCACAATAATTTTAATGAAAATTTCTTGGTAACTTAGAGAAAATCATTACTTAGGGTAAGCAGAAGCAAAATTCAGGTCTTCCACAATTTCTCAGATTATAAGAACATACCTTTTCTTAGTCATGGGAAGGTGCTTCAGTTGTTTATTAATAGCCCACTTTTGTCTGAGCTTTTTGCTTTAAAAATGAGCAAGATTTGTGAAAAGCAAATGGATAAAAAAGAGATGATAATCTTTTCAGACAGTAATGAGGTCTATTGCAATATAATCCCACAGACGGATCTAATGATAACTTTCATATGTAAAAACATAGGATGTTGGTTTGAAATTATTGGGTTTTTTCCCTTAGAACATTTTCTTTATTTTTGGCCTTATCCTGTATCTATTGTCCATATTTCATAGTGAATTTATAGAATAACAAGTGCCTATTGTGGAAAAAATCTGAGGTTTTTCTAAATCCGTTTGAATTATATTTTAGAGCTTCCATCCAAATGCCAAATGATAAGAAGGTTGTAATGTTTCTTTAATCTACTCAGAGTTGAAGTCTCATGCTGAGACTGTGCGGTATAAATATTCCCACTACAAGATGCGCATTTGCTTATTTTCTGCCGTTCAAGTACTCCAACTAATTTTTTCTAAGTGTCTTGGTGGGCTGAATTTAATATGCAGATATTTCTGCTTTTACTTAGCCCTTTACAGATTATTTTGCAGATGGCTGCTTTTACATCTCTCCATACCTGTTCTAGAGATTTATTGGCCACGAAATATTTACAGCAGGAGCATTCTCTTTTTGTTCAGGATTTCGTTATTGTGGTTGCTGTCATCTTCACGCTTGTGTTCCTTTTCAGGGCAGTGAACCAGCTAACTACAGCGTCTCCTAAGCATCTATTTTGAGAAAAAGAGTCTTTCATTGCTGTGTTGGTAGAAATGGAATTTATCTACCAAAATTGACAACTGAATTTTGTCTTCCCTTCAGGTGGTTTCCTAATTATAATTTGTTCTGGGCAGTGTCAGGAAATAGAGGAACAGAAAAAGAGAATCTCTTGTGCTGCTACAAAGCAAACAGGATCAGTGCATCCAGTAAGCCAAGGAAAAGCGCACTGGACATAGCTCAAAGGCACTGGCCGGTTGTCAAGATGCTATTTGGGAAGGTCACTCAGGTGGTTAAATATGACTCCAGCCTGAAGTGAACGTGACTAATGATGGCTCAGTACTTTCTCTCTCAAAACATCCTGTTCTTTCACTACTTGGTTAGAATTTGAAATTGTCATCCATTACCATTCCTCTGGGCCAAGACTCATCTGTGAGTAGTCAGAGGAGCTCAAATGTTCAACAGTCAGACAAGGAACAATGATGTGAAAATCATCCTGGATGTCTTAATTTGCATACTTCTGAAAGAATAGCTAGGAAACACCTTATCATGTTAGAGACTCTCAAGTTTTGTTGAGATTGATGGTGGTATTGTCTGGTAGTTGAAAAAGTGAAGAGGCTTACATGGATTTAAACATATATAAATAGCACTGTTTCTAGAACTATATGGAAAAGGAGGAAGACTGAGATAATTACTGTTACTACTAGGAAAACTTAATTGACAACAAATTAAAATATACCAAGTTAAATGGTGGTCTCTCTCTCTCTCTCTCTGTCTCTCTCTGTCTCTTTCTCTCTGTCTCTCTCTATATCTCTGTTTCTCTCTCCCTCTCTTTGTCTCTCCCTCTCTCTTTTCATCTGTCCAAGTTTTTCTTTCCTCTGTGTTAATTTCTTTGTTTTCACCTTAGTATATTTCTATTTCTATGTCTTTTCCTCTGTGATTTTCCTCCATTTTTTTTTCTCATGACTAATGTGCTAAGTCTGTTAAGAGATGCACTTGGACATACACTTTCTGAGATATCAGGAGGAAGAGGCATATGGGTCTGTTTTAACAAGTTAAATAAATCTCAGTTAAGTAAATGCTCTTTAGAAGAGTTGTATAATAGATAGCCTTAGCCAAAACCATGAGTTCATGGGTAGTAGCTTCAAATGACCCCCAAATGGATATCATGCCCATTTTGAAAGAACTTTTTACTTCAAAAAAATGTTGTCACTTGTGAAATGACCTATCTTCCTGATAGTGTATTGTGAATGCAGAAGCAAGTTTTATAATCTATCCATCTGAAGTTCAAGCAGCTAGACACATTACTCTACACTCTCAAAGTTGCATCTAGCCTTCACCTATGTGCCCAAAGTAGAGAGAGCACAACCCTTGGGTCATAGCAGCTTCCTTACTTCCAATGCTGTGTCCAGGAAACCCTAGTAAAAGGATTGGACTCTTGAATGTGGGTAGATTCATAACTACTGCAGAGAAATGGTGGCTAGCCTCAAGCCCTCTTAACAGTGCTGCTGTTGTGTGTATGCTACACAGTGGTCATCATCTTCTTCTCCATGCTACTGTGACTATTATATACAGTAAATTTAAGGTAGTTGCTTTCTACTACAGGGTTAGTATTCTTTTGAAAATCTAAAATATTCTTAAAATGAAAAATAGTTCTATGGCTTACATTCTGTGCTGAAATACTTATTGGAAAAGCATATTCTTTAAAGTGAGTTCAGTAGTGAATTATGTTTATGCTACCCACACCTAAATTAGAGTTAGAAAAAAATACTTTGTTTCAGATGTAAAAACTAGCTTGAACTCTTCTGATATTTTCAGTGTTGTTTGCCTAAACAAAATGAGCAATTCAGAAATAAGTTTTAGGTGAATCCTTTATCAGACATGGATAATCTGGTTGTTGATTTTAGTGTAGCACTAGAATAAAGTTAGAATGAAAAGTGAACCCTTTGCTCAGGGGGATAGTTGTGCCAGCCTGGATAAAAAGGAAGTAGGAAGAATTCACCATATGATTTCAAGTAGGAAGCATTCACCATATGATTTTAGGGAAATCAAGGCAGTGGTTAGCAAAGGAATGACTAAAAGATTCAATTTTGAATGAGATCTTTGTACAGTGTCAGAGGGATATAAATGACATTTTGGTGAAAAATTCAAAGACATTCCCTACATAAAAATTCTTCGTTTTTTAAAAAAGATAATTAAAGTTTTTAGCTCTCTGATTCCATTTCATTGCCACACTTTTGGTTTTCAGAATGTATCTAGTCTCTGTAAGAAATGCAACTTATCTTCATTGTGTGCATTGTCATTCATTCTTACTATTTTATTCTCTGTACATGAATATAAACATGACTCACACCTGACTATCGGAAACTAGACCCCTAGTATTCAGAGCTTCTTGCCCCATATGCATGGTTTACAAAGGATGACATACACAACCTCACAGTTTCTGCCTTCGCTGTGACATGTTATGGTTTTAGATATATTTGTTCCCTTGGTGGCAGAGAATTAAGAATTTCATGCTTTTAATTCCTCAAAGTAGAGTGGATGAAAGGAGCTGACCTTTCAGCCCATGGAGAGATGTTATGGTAGAAAAGAGCACAGGAATCTCACAATGCTAGTGTAAAGTTGGCTTTTAGTTGAAGTTGGGCATCAAATGTTATTTTTCAATGAGTTTTATACTTGCCTATATTAAAAAATATTTTCTAAGAGAGATAAATACTCTTAGTAAATATTAATGGGTGTTAAAGAAGAGCTGGGAAGTTTTGAAGGGTATGATGGCAGAAGCACACATATTTTGTGTCTGGAATGTTTTAATGGAATGCATCCCTTTAAGGTCATTTATTACAAGATGGTCCTAATGGAAGTATGTCCTTGAAATCATTTAATACTTATGATCAATGTATAATTATTACTTTAGAAATAATTGACTGTTGACTTTTATTTCTTTACCTTTTACACAGTTATTTTAAAAATTGACCTAGCTCCTTATACATTTTCAAGTTGTAAGTTTCCTGGTCTAGAACTGGACATGATAAACTGTCACCCAACCCTCATGATAGTTAACGTGGTCTCTATTTTCTCTTTATTGCTTCATCCTTGTTACTAGAACCCTCAGTTTTATTTGGGGTGATAGTGTACATGACTGTATTGTTAGATTTTTCAAAAATATGTCCTTGCAATTAGATGCAACTAAAAGAATGTTTTGCATAATGTTATTATGGTGGAAATGTTGTGTGTGAGTGGGAAAAATGTCCTAGAAGGACTTTATCCAATTGGAAAATGTGTTCCTGTATGTCTGTCCACATCTTGCTTATCACTGCCTGGACCACAACCATAATTATTAATGTTATAGCATAAATTTGAGAGTATGAATGATACTGAGGATAGACTTAATGTGCTAGTTGTAGTAGAAATACAAGGTCTTTGGATTCTTGGCTGTCCATACCGCCATCTCAGCTTTAGACTGTTCACTGATTAACTTACTTCATATAAGAAAGAAGCAAGCACATTGTGAAGCATCTGTTATTTTGTGTTTTCTACTTATAATAAATCAAATTAATTGAGATTTAATACTGCTTAATATTCAAAGTGAATCATTTAGAAAGTTTTGAGATCTAATACCCTAGGGAACTAAATAGTAGGACAAAAGAGTGTGGAAGTGACTGTGGTATCATTATGGTGATAATATCTCAGAAACTCTGGTCCATGCAATTTAGTGAGTTGTTTTTTTTCTCTGAGCAAAATTTCCATATATAAAAGTAGGAATATGTACTGTTAATAAGAATCTGTGCATTACAGTGGGGATTAGCAGTTCTTTCTCAAAATCTTCTCTGAAGCAAGCCTGTTGAAATGTAGCCCCTGTGATATTACCATGGATGGCATTCTTTCTCCCCCTCCGTCTCCACAGGAGGCAGTCAGCCTGAAATGCAATTGCATGTAAAAAAAGATGCAATCATTGTAATTGGAAGATGATGTGGTGGCAGGTGATATGATCGCTACAGGTGAATTTGCTGGATTTACGGCAAGAGTATTGGGAATCTTAAATTCTAGAACAAATCAATATTTCTAAAAATGTGCAGAGAAGAGATCCTACCAGACTGCTCTGCCTGACAAATAGCTTGGAAATTTTACATTTAGAATTCTCTCTCCCCATCTCTCCCTCTTTCTGTCTCACTCTCATACACACAAATACACATATATTCATGAAATAAATTTGCCAGGATCTCTTTAACCTGAGTGACCTTTACTAATACTGTGAATCTGCAGCTAAATGCGTTCTAATTCATTACTAAGAGCTTCTGAGAAAAACTGTCATCACATTTTTTGGTGCCAGACTTGTTAAAAAAAAATCCTCACTATCCTGTCGAAGTATTGATTCCCTTAGTATAATAGATTTCAAAATTTTAAGTGTTACCATTTCCTTTCTCCCTGTTTCATTTCTATTTCCTATAAAATCATACAGCAGGGAGGGAGGACAGAAGGTGAAACCTGAAAGGCAAATCCTCATGTTTGCTCCTACCCACAGTATTCTTGGACTGTAGATACCAAAAGTCTTTAGTATCAAAACATGATTCTTTGCTGTCCCTAAACACAGGGAATGGCCTGTTTCAGACATCAAATGGAACAATGAAATATCTTCTGTCACCGAGACCTTGATGAAGAATAAGTGCTACTTCACCTAATTGAATCCTTGTTGAATGATTCTGTATCTGAGTAAAACAGCCCCTCAAACATTATTCTGAGTTTTTGCTGCTTGGTAGCTCTAGAGATTCTGCTTGTATATTTTCTTTCTAGTGCTCCAGAGTGCAATAATGTGTGCAAGAAAGATTCTGTGTATTTTAATAGCTGAGAAGAGTAATAAAGACACAAAATAAATTTAGATAAATATCCTGTTCATTCTCCAGCCACCTCTTGCCTGGAGGATGCAAATCAAGTGGAATTATAGATACTGCTCTCAATCCCAGTTTCTCTAATTTCTTCAAAGAAATTCCACTTCTTCTTTACACTTCATTAGGAAAGATGTTTCTTCATTCTTCAATTAAAGAAAAATGGCCTCCACTCTTGTGATTAGTTCAGTTCTAACTCTTGGATACAGGCTTCTCAACCTTCTGATGTTTTTGCTTCTGTGGCCTGTTGGTACTTTTAGAGCACTGTTCCCCTCCAATATGGTTTACTCAGAAAATAATGATTATATGATATTAGGATAAATATTTGGGGGAGATCTTGGATTATGATAAATATATATTTTCTAAAGACTCTACATTTTCTCTCTCATTGATGAGTAACAGTGCCTGAGCTCATAGAGGTTTATGCATTCTTTAACTAATTTCCAGGTGTGTACAGGCCTGTACAAAGTTAGTTAATATATTTAGAGTGTATACAATTTACAGATTAAAAACAAAGAATAAAATGGTTATTCCCTACTGATGTATATTTTATTATGTGATTTAAATGATAGGAAGTATTTACTATGTAGAAATATTCTCAGTTATCTTTGTATTAACAAATAGATGCTAACTCTTCATTTGGGTAGACTACAAGGATGTAAAAGCTAAAATCAAAGGTGTAAGTTTACTTCCTTATGTTAAGAGAGAAAAGAGTAAATAAGAATATTCTCATAGTAAGCTTCTTACAGGGACTAAAAAGATTAACAGAGACTCAGCCTTATTTAATTTCTTGAATATCTACATCTATGTGTGTGTGTGTGTGTGTGTGTGTGTGTGTGTGTGTGTGTGTGTGTTACTGAAAACATTGCCCTGGTAGGTCTAAAATTTGCATTCCTCCTGACTCAGCCTCACCTAGTTCTGGCATTACAGGCATGTACCAGTGTGCTTTATTTACATCTATTGTATCAGACTGTAAGAATGAATTCATCCAGGGCTCAACCTGCTCCCCAAAGTGGCTTTTGAATCATTAAGCAAAGATTGTAGCATGTTCAGTATCATTTCTATGGGTACTTCCTTATCTAGTAACTTTCTGAAAACTTGAATTAACCTAGAACATGCTATGAAGTTGACAAGAATATTCAGTTAACTATTATGCTCTATTTTCAATCATGCTGAATAATAAAGACTTTAAAAAACTAAAACATATATGTAGTGATGGAAATGGTTCTCTGAGAGAAAAATCACTCATGTTAAATTTTATTGTCAACTGAGAAAAATCTCTTTCACTGAGGTCCTGATTGCATCTGCAAACAGGATTGAACAATTCAGTCTGTCCCCACTATCCCTTCTGAGAAAACAGGTCATTGAAGATGGCCTGGAAGCAGAAGGAGTTCTGACAACTGGGGAATACTGCCATTTTCAGGGGAAGAATGGAAAGTACTGCAGAGTTAATAAGATATTATCATAGTGACTTTAATTTTCATTTACAGACTGTGCTATTAGATTACATTTATCCTTTTTTAAAAACTTCAGCCTGGAAGTCTAACTGTGGTATCTTGCTCTACTTCATCTGCATCCTCTACACACATGTACACACACACAGACACACACACACGGGGCATCATCAATGTGAAATGAGACACATTTCACTGGTGGACATGCTAGTGGCATGTAGTAGCTGAAGGCCAGAGGTCCCTCCTTTTATTTTATATTGCATAATTTGGCCCTCTTTACTCCACAACAAAGTACCATCTGGGCCCGATGTCAGCAATGCTGAACATGAGAATCCGTATTACACAAAGCTGACATTTACATTAGCTGACCTCAAGTGGTAGTCTGTAGGGTTCAGTAAACCAAACTTATACACATGAGATTCTGACCCTGAGGCCTACAAGAGATCATATCTAATAAGTATAACATTGTTAAAAAGAAACCTTTAGTCATGTTTTGTTACTAAACATACTGCTGTCTATAATGATTTATACTCAATTATGAATCAGAGACAATTGATGGAGAGTTAGGACTAGGAAAAACCCCAAGATCCTGAATATCATTTCTCCTTTTCCTTTCCTGCCCTTCACTCTTCCAATAGAATGGATTTCTCTAATGTGCCTGACACCAAATCAGGAGAGGAAGCCCTCACTGTACTGTGCTATGAAATATCGCCGGATATGGGACAAGGTATTTCTCTAATAAAACATGTCCTCACAAAGCCTGTTTATACAACATACACACACATAGAACCCCTCACAAATTTTTAACTGGGAAGCCTGTCTATGCCAATAGTACCAGATCAAGCAGCATAGTGTGTTAGCATGAAAGGTAAAATTGTCATTTTAACTCTGTGATGTATCTTGAACTTATATGAGTAATATCATTTAATGGATAGGGAAGTAGTCATGGAAACCTCACCTAGCTTGATAGAAGACACATGTAATTCTGTTTTTATTTTAGTTTTTTTTAAACAACTGAACTCTTACACATCTCTGCTGTTTGCCTTATTTTCTATGTTCATAAAAAATGAGATAAGTTCTAACATTATATCTCTAGCTTTGTGCCTAACGTTTGTCACCTATAAGGTAGGCAAGATATACAAGTGTATTATCCATTTTTCTATTGCTAAAACAAAGTACCTGGCACACACAGCTTGAAGGAAGGAAGACTTATTTTGGTTCATGACTTCAGAAGTTTTAGTCCTTGGTCAGTTTCCTACAAGAAATATTTTGGTAGAAATTCATTATAAAGGAAAGCTGCTCACCTTACTACAGCCGGCAAGCAGGCAGAGTGGAAGTCCTAGAAAAAATTATCCTCTTCACAGTTACACCCCAGGGATGGGTTTCCTTAAGATAACCCCCCCCCTCATACTACAGCCCGTGCAACTATGAAGGACCTCATTAGTCAGTGCAGCCATTGATGCCTTTAGCACCGTCTTAGTCGTTCACTGCATTGGTGTCTCTTAATACATTGAAATTGGAGATCAAGATTAACTGTCCACTAGAATTCTTCACTTCTCCCTGGAAAAACAAAAAAATCACCTTCATTATCATGTATGTTAGTATCCATAGCTTTGTATCATTGCTCACTCAGGCATTGGAATAAAAAGTTTAATTGCTGCACATTGATTGAACTTTGATATTGCACTTCACTAATTCTTACGCATTTGCATCCAGCCTTATGACCCCTCTTGAATGGGCTCTCTGTCTAAGGGAATTCTGTTTTCTGATTGGTCTGTGTGTGCAATCTGTCCTAATATCTGGATGCCAAATCCAGTCATCTCTATCTGAAGCATATGAAGCCAGTGATGAAGAAGAAGCTTTCCTAAAGGCAGATTATGGTAGATGGGCAAAAAGTGATTGTGCAAATGTTTGTACCTGTTACAGGTTATTGTGAAAGACTCATGAAATTATATATGTGAAATTCTTCACATCTCAATGTGTAGACCATATAAAAATTTAATGTTGCAGTAATACAAATAATAACAGCTAACAGTCCTTTAAACACATGCTGTGATAAATATGACTTGTAATCTACATGCAAAATAATTTGGCTCTCAGGAAAATAATTACAAACCACTAAGACAATACTAAGGGTGATTGAAATTATGCAGTTAAAGAAATAAAAGACAATGGGGAAAAGTTCTAATACTTGATTATACTCTTTATTGTGAATAAAGTTGTACACACATTTTAAATTAATTCAGAAGTTTTAGTCATTCCTCAGTAATTGGGAATGAATATATATGCTAAACACCAGAACTGCTGCCCAATCATGCTAGTAGGAGCAGAGATGGTATCTGCAGAGGATGTAATTATAAATTGAAGGGAGTGAGCTTCAAAGAATGAGCCTAAAAGGGTTATTCAACCATTTTCTCTTTTTGGAGGATCCATATCAATAAAGCTTAATAAGAAGTAGGAATGAAATTACTGCTAACTGTGAACTTAATAATGCCCTACTGGGAGTTCATTAATATCTCTACAGGTAGGCTGAAGCATTATCTTAATTGCACATGATACTTTCAAAAATTGCCTTTTACAAGTTTTGTGGAAACTGCCCTCTAGAACAAGTGTTAGTACATTTGTATCACTTCTTCTTACCACACAAATTCTCCAGGAACAAAGAGACCCCATTCACCTTTCCAAAAATAAGATACCGTCCAGATAACTGACCTTGTCCTAGGATATTGCCTTTAGATAGAGGAAAGCAGAAATATAAAGAAAAATGAGAATCAGGTATTTCATTTATGAAGGACTGCTCCTTCATCAGTGCTAATATTCTGTGACATTTTGTTGACAAGTTTGTAGGGGAGTAGAATGGACAATCTGGATTTATAAAACATAATAATACTTTGTATCAATGTAATCAGGAACATATCTGGTCAGAGGTCTTCATTTATTTTAACAGATATTGACACTAAGCTGATAATTAAGTGGGTATATTTCCAAGCTTAGGATATCCCTTTGCCTAGGGTCAGTTAACTATTAGTAATGATAAAATCCGGTTAAACTCAGAAGACCTCCAATTTTCTCAACAATTGCAATGTAAAAAACAGCACAATCTTCTTCAGTGTTTTTTTTTTTTTTTAATAGCAGGAATGGCAGTGCTATTTTCTCTAATTTCATTTAATATGCTACTTATTTTATGTTTTTTAAAATTTCCATTTTGACTTGGTAGTAGCTAAGAGAACATAACATTTATTTAGCTAGAAAGAGGACCCAGGTCCTAGGCAGTACATGTGCACTTGGTCTGACCAGCTGCTTCCTGGGGGGAGAGAAGCTAAGGAAGGAGCAGGGCAGCCTGGTTATAATGAGGAGTCCCAGAGGATGGAATGAAGAAGGCGTGGTTACTCTGTGTTGCCTTAGGGTGTCAGTACAAAGAAACAAGAAAAGAGGTGGGGCGGGGGGTGGGGCACGGGTGGGGGACCGACACGACACACACCTCCCCTGCTTACCTTATCTTTGCATTTCCATCCAAATGTTAGCTTCCTTTTCTTTTGTTTCAATGAGAAGGAAAGAAATCCCAGAAAGTGTGTGAGCCAAAGAAAAGGGTAAGAGCATGTGCTTTTTCAGGTGCCTGGGTCTTACTGGGAAAGACCTATCCAGGTGGGATCACTCTGAAGTGGGAAGACCTCTCCCACACCAGCCAGGCAGTTGAAGGCACAGCGAAGGACTCTTAGTATTCTTCCATTCGTATATTTAGTGGCTTTCTCCTTCAACAAATACCAGTCGTGTTCCAACCATTCCCAGTAGAGTGCTTTCAAGTGGTGAAATGATGATTGAGTTCCTTGCCCTCCTTGAGGTTAAGTACTCTTGAGGAAGGGAGAGAATAATAAACAGATGATTATACAAATAATTCTTTAATTAGCATTGTGCAGCTTCTGATCAAAGAAAATTGCCATCACAGATGAACTCATCGGTTGCATTTCCTATAAACTGGCTGCATTTAGAGCAAATGTCAGGGATTCAGGCGAGGGCCATGAGCGCCTCCTAGTGATCATTGTGTGCCACTGATTGGATAGACTCTAACTTTTAATCTTGTTTTCAGTTCATCAAAATTATTCAAGCATTCCAATCACTTGTATTAGTGAGATATAAAAATTGATGTCTCTGAAGTCTTTATTAAAATTGTGTACCCTGTATTATGTACTTACTCATACACTTTAATTATTTTCAAGTTGATTTTACCTTAGCTATGTTGCTTATTTTTTGAAAAAATTCTTGCACACGTACACTTGCAGAAATATTGCAAAGATTAAATTACGAACTAAAAGAATTTGCCTACTGATATATTTTATTTTTAAAATAAGAGAAAAGTTTTGCATGTGTTACATCTGATTGTTTATAAGTAGGTGGGCATTATTGCTTTTTATTCTCTCTGTACTTTTTCATTGTTTAAACATGGTCATTCAGGTTGATTTCAGTGTAAATTCTGAGTGAGAATTCTAAGGTACAATTGCTGCTCCATGTCAATATTCGATTATTTGAGTTCATTTTTACCTCTTGTCCTCAATGTTACATTACTTATGTTCTCACAGAAATAACTAGAGAAACAGAGGAAATTTACTTTTTTTTTTTTTTAGGTTTTTTTGAGACAGGGTCTCGCTTTGTGGTTCAGGCTGGCCCTCAGCTCAGCCTCAAACTCACATCACAGCAATCCTCCTGCCTCTGCCTCCCGAGTGCTGGGATTACAGGCGTGAGCCACCACGCCCGGCCCTGTGGTATGTGGTACTGATTGCTGCTGGGCGTGAGTCTCCACACCCAGTATTGTTATGTGGTTACCAAGGATCGAATCCTGATCCTTGCTCTTGCAGGACAGGTGCTGGAACCATTGAGTTAAGTCCCCAGCCCCTGAAATTTACTTTGAGAAAGAGATTTGGTGGGAGGTGGCAAACTCCACCTAGTTGGATAAATGCAGTCAGTCTTCCTCCTAAGCAGAGTAAGCACAGAAGGCAATGAGGATGCAGACGCTGTCTGTCCAGCAGCGAAGTGATGATGGCCTTTTGGGAAAACAGAAGCCAGAAGTTACCTCCTGTAGCTCTGTAGAAGGAAAACAATGCGACTAGGGACTGGAAAGCAGTCTCTAATTCTTACTTTTACAGATGGATCACTTGCCCACACAAAATGTCCTAAGGAATGCTTAAATTTCTATGAGATCTTTAGAAGGTCTTTGATAATGATCATTCCCATGTTAAAATTTAGACCATTATTCCTTGCAGATTTGTAAGATGCACTAAGTTCCAAGATACAATTTTGCTCAACATATAGCTATAAACTAACTTCATTCACCAGCATATAAGTAAGAAAGTAGATCTACAATCTAGTGTATAAAACAAAAAAGTCTATATAAAGTCTAATCTTCACTGAAATTTTCTTAGGAAGAACTGTGACTGTTCCCTGTGGAAAAAAAAATATGCTTTTTTATCCAGAAAGTCAGATTTTTGTCAATGTATTCAAACTGAGAATTAGCACATTCTACGAGTAGGAAGTCACTAGAGATGATTAAACTTGTTTTTATTACTGTAAGTGTAAGTAATTATATGAGAAGAGCAAATTTTATGTCATTCAATAACATAACTAATGCTTTAGTTTTCACAATTGCTGTATTTGGTGGCTAAATTAAGTATAAAATAATAGTGAAATTTAAGTTTCCTATTTATCCTTAAAACATTGGCTATTTTTGGCTCTCAGTTAAAAAAAAATTCCAGTGTGTGATATTTAAAAAGGAGATACTAGAATAACTTAAATATTTACTCTGAAAAAGAAATACACAAAAGTGTAATCATGAAACCTAGGTGACAGGATATAAAATCAACAATATAACAGACCTTTCTTACCACTGAGAACCTAAATGCTGTAAGTATTATATATAAATATTACCATAATAAAATATGTGTATGTAAAATATACAATAAATAGTATTACTTACATATTCTATTTCAAATTTAAATGTATTAATGGTTATTTTATAGGTATGGTAATAGACATAAAATGCCTTTGTACATGAATTTATTTAAGCAAAAAAGTGTAAGAAATTGGAAATGTTAAATATTTAACAAATTAGGTAGTATGGATTTATGGTAGAGTTTATTAACCATGTAGGTTGTGGGAAGAAATATCAGGCAATTTTACAGATGTTTAAAGGCTGAAAATCCTGATTCAAACCAGGTTTCCTTTTACAATTTATTTACCAGTAAGAACTAAGTTCATTCAGATATGGACTATATCACTGATCAATTATTATAGATTTTTGTGTGTATAAAATCATATATTTATGAAAATAAGAAGCAATGGAGAAATTCATGAAACTCAGTGACAGCAATCCTCATGAAGATGGTAATTTTTTTGAGGTGTATTCCATGTTTCTTATGCAGTGAGAGTAATCTTCCTGTGAAGACCTACATCAATTAATTCTGATTACCAACTTGACTAGATTACCTCTGGGGTGGGGAGATCAGTTTCAGCAGTGGATTAAACCATGGATGATTTCAAAGCGGAAGGATCTGTTAGGAGGTGGGGTCTAGTGGGAAGAAAGGGCTCATGGGACACAGCCTTGGAGACTGTCCCCAGGCCCTTGCCCTGTGCTGAGCCTCCTGGTTGTGAAGAAAGAAGCAGATTTGTTCCACCACGCCCCTCCACTGTGCCGTTCTTGCCTTGACGACAGGCAGCTGGAGAATGAAACCAGGAGACAAAATTCCACCTTGCCTCCTTTAACTTGTAGATGTCAGATACTCTACCAAGCAACTAAAGGCTCATCAGTATATGACCCGTAATGAGTTCAGTGGCACGCATCCTTAAGTTTAAACTCACTGAAAAGAACTCATTCGATGAAGTCTGGCCAGATTTTCCTCTGCACTACAGTGCTGTTATTTATTCACATATTCGTCAGCTTCTTAAAGCATATAATGAAGTTCTAAGATACTTGATTTTTAAAACCGGTGAAGTGAAAAGGAAAGAAGGCCACAGAGAAATGTCTTGTCATATTCATGCTAGAACAGAAATACCCAGCAGCCATCCTGGGACAGTACCTGCCCACGGCCTCTTAGAAAGTGAGGGACAAGCCAGCGAGGAAGCAGCTTTCCTCATATCGTCCCCTGAGCTCTACTTCTGAGCAGATCGGTGGCAGTGTCAGATCCTCATAGAAGCACAATTCCTACTGGGGAATTTAGGTCGCCGTGTGTTTGTGAGAACGCAGTTCTGAAACCATCACGTCCCCTGATCTGTGCAAGCATTGCTTTACACAAAAAGCAACAAAAACAGAATATATAGAAAGAGTGTTCACCGTGTCGTAACAAGTCAAAACTTCAATTAAAAAGCAGTTAAAGGGCCTCACAAGATATTTCTCCAAAGAAGACATAGTAGTCC
>PVIR01014815.1:0-39480 GCA_004026965.1 Petromus typicus
ACCCATGTTTATAGCAGCCCAGTTTGTGATTGCTACATCTTGGAAACAACCCAAGTGTCCATCAACTGGAGACTGGATAAAAAAGCTGTGGTTCTTCTACAGAATGGAGTACTACTCTGCCATAAAAAATGCTAAGTTTGAATCATTTCTACTTAAATGGACATACCTTGAGGATATCCTCATAAGTGAAATAAATAGGGCACAGATAGGTACATATCGCATCTTTTCTCTGGTATGAGAAAATGAAGATGTAAATGAGTCCTAGCATTGTATGTTATATATTGTGAAATAGAAAATGCTCAATGTAAAATAACGTGAAGGGGGACAATGTTGAGATTGTAACAAAAAAGTAAGGAAACAAATTTTATGTATATGGGGGGGTGGTATGGTGGGTAGGGCTATGGGAAAAATTGAGAATTAAGTTGTGTCTTATACTGGTACAAATCCCCATTATGGAGTGTAATCATGATGTGTATATTTAATGTACCAATAAAGATTTAAAAAAAAAAAAGAGTTAGGCAGCCCAGCATGTCCCTGCAAAGACCACTCTGAGGACAGCAGTCTCCCTGGACCTCCCAGTCCCAGCCCTAATCTTACATGTATAAGGAACCTCATTTGCACCAGAACAGCAGGTTTTTGAAGAAACTATATAAACAAAGATTTATACCAAGATCTAAATTATAGGTGGCAAGAAAATATGATTATATCCTAAATTTTATTTTTATCAAACACTATTTTGTCCACAGTTAGATTCAAATAAGAATTAGACTGACAAGTTTTGGAATGGATGTCACTGCCCTCTATGGTAACAAACAGCACTAAGTGATTAAGTGTGCGAGGCGAAGACACGAGCTTTCAACACGACAGCCGTGGAGCCTGGGACATTCATATCTACTGTCTGAGTCATCTTGGGCATGTTTATTCCCTCTGAATGTCGGTTTCTTGAAAAATTAAGACTAAAACTAATTTGAATAAGGCTGTTCTTGGGTATAGATGAGATGCTGGCACTCAGTAAATGCTGGTTCCATCCCACAACTTTCCTTTTGTTTTTCTTGTATGAACAGTTTCCCACGGGCTCTCATCATTTCTAAATGTCTCAAGAATCTATTAGTCTCTTACTATGAACATCACCATCACCACCCACATTATCCTGCCTGTATTTGTTCAGCATCTCATTACTTGAATATTGGCTTGGAAAGAGAAAGCAAATAAATATCACTTTAAATTCAAGCAGCATAATTCCTTTCAGAAAGTCATGATTTTGGCTTTAGAAAAATGCCATGAAATGCCCCTTTGGGGGACATATGTTTCTCAAGAACATGGGTCAGCAGGAGGAAAAGTAGCCAACAAGAGGTAAACTCTTCTTCACTTGAAATAAACTGGGTGCGTCAAGTATAAAAGAGAAAAGACAGAACAGCGAGGCTGTGACAAGCGGCGGGAAGACAGGTGTGACAACAGGAAGGGCAGCGGTAGAGACCGGGCAGAAGCAGGAAGTCAGGGGAGACCTGCAGGAAAGGTGACTCTCGCCTGTCTCTCTGCGGTGTGGAATTGAGTCTCATCCGCTCCACGTGGCCCGGCTCCCATCCAGCCTGTCCTCGGATTCCACCTGACATTTCATCGCTCAGGCCCCCGCAGGCCTGAGAGACCCTTGCTCTGCTGCTGTGGGCCCCTTTGTTCTTCCCTGCAAACTTCTGCAAGAAAAGTGTCAGTCTTAAGCTTGTAGGTATTCATCTGACTGAATGTAATTCTCTATAATCTCCTTTGGTGATGTGCTCTGAATCTCTGGGATGGGATGTGTCAGGCCTCACAAGGGGACCTGTCTACTCATCCGGGCCACCGCGACCGGCCAGCCTGTCTCATCGAGTGGGACTAGGCCTGGAACAGCAAATGGCAAAGATGCTCCAGAAAACACCAAGTCTTCCAGAAGAAAAGCGTGCCCTTATGCACAGAAGACCTTGGCTGATAGCAGCAAACATAATGGAAACACTTCAAGCCCCGGCTGGAACAGTCCCAACTTGCCACCATTCGCAGTCCCAGACTCAGGCAACAAAATCCCCAAGGGCCTCCCCAAAATCAGAGCTCTTCAGACCTCAGTGCAAACCAAAGAAAGCCTATTCTTTGGGAATGGGCTATTAAAAAAAAAAAGAAAGAAAGAAAAATACTACAGTTCTTTTTAAAATGTCCCAAATAGTGTAGCCTGTTCCACATGCAGGGCTTTAAAAAAAAGGAGTGAGGGCCGGGGATTTAGCTCAGTGGTTCCGGCGCCTGTCTTGCAAGTGCAAGGACCTGGGTTCGATCCCCGGTAACCACATACCTATACTGAGTGTGGAAACTCACACCCAGCAGCAACCAGTACCACATACCACAGTGCCGGGCGTGGTGGCTCACGCCTGTAATCCCAGCACTCGGGAGGCAGAGGCAGGAGGATTGCTGTGATGAGTCTGAGGCTGAGCTCAGGGCCAGCCTGAACTACAAAGTGAGACCCTGTCTCAAAAAAAACCTTAAAAAAAAAAAAAAGGAGTGGGCCGGAGAGTTAGCTCAGTGGTTCCGGTGCCTGTCTTGCAAGCGCAAGGGCCAGGGTTCGATTCCCCGGTAACCACATAACAATACTGGGTATGGAGACCCACACCCAGCAGCAACCAGTACCACATACCACAGTGCCGGGCGTGGTGGCTCACGCCTGTAATCCCAGCACTCAGGAGGCAGAGGCAGGAGGATTGCTGTGATGTGAGTTGGAGGCTGAGCTCAGGGCCAGCCTGAACCACAAAGCGAGACCCTGTCTCAAAAAACCTTAAAAAAAAAAAAAAAAAGGAGTGATTCTAAGCCACTCTTAGTTACACATCCTACCACCTTAATCCTCAGCCCTTCTAGCTTCCATCACAGTGATAGTTCTATTTTAAAAGAAGCTGGGGAAAGTGTGGAGAATCTCAGTGTTAACATATGTTCATTTGAGCAATACGAGTTTTGCTTAGTGCCTGCAGCCATCAGAAAGCGGAGACTTCTATCCCTCCATATGTTTATCAACTCCCTGCAAGCCTATAATTAATGAAGGGCTCGTTCCATTACACTTAAATCAGAAGTAAAAAATGGCCAGTGAGGCCTTCCAGGATCTTTCTTGGGATGACACACACATGTCCTAGGCAGAAGATAGTGTTCTGAGCTCGAAAATACCTGGCGCTTGTGCTAAAGCTAGTCCTGGATGGTCCAGGGAGCTCAGCATACAAAAAGAAGCTGCCATTCGGCCTGTTTTCTGTGCTGTTGAAGGAGAGCAGAGAGCAGTGGCTAACAGGTCCTCAGAGCCTGGTAAGCACGAACTACTGCCAGTGCAGGACTATTCCAGCCAGAAATGCGTGACAACTCCATGGCAGAAACTGCCTGCTAACCCACAGGAGAGGCATACACCTAATTAAAGAGGAGGTAGTATTTCTGTCCTGTTTCTCTAGAGGAATTACTAGACCTTTGGAATTAACAATGTTTACAAAAACCACTAGCCGATATTTTGATTAACTGAAAATCCTTCTCCAGGGTTCATTGACAATCACTGACCAGAACACAACTGACTTCCAAGTGACATGGAGTGAGAGGACTCTTGTTCCCACCCAAGTCTAGAAGATGGATTTTCCTTCCTCCGCTGTTTGGCAGGACTGGTTGTAACTCAAGTTGGTCAACTGAAGGTACATCCCCTCACAGCATTTTAGTTGTCCTGAGATACAGTTTGTATAAGAAAGGTAAACATCTGACATTTTCTCCTTATTTACCAGCTTTCTAAGTAATAAATCTCCTAAATGTGACCAGTGATGTGTTTTATCCTGAGTACCACCATGCATCCAAATGCAGTTCATATGTTCCAATAAAGAAATTAGCAACAATTAATGACTTGGTGTGAATGTGTATTTGTCACTATAATTTTGAGAATAAGATCTTAGCAGTGAGATTTCTGAGTCCAAACATAAGTGCATATGTAGTTTGTTTGTTTTGAGACAGTCTCAGTTTTGTAGTTCAGGCTGGCCCTGAGCTCACTATGTAGCCCAAACGAGCCTTGAACTCACAGCAATCCTCCTGCCTCTGCTTCCTGAGTGTTGGGATTACAGGCGTGAGCCACCACACCTGGCACTGTGGTTTGTCGTACTGATTGCTGGTGGGTGTGAGTCTCCATGCCCACCATTGTTGTATGTAGTTACCTAGGATCGAGCTAGGGACCTTGTGCTTGCAAGGCAGGCATGGGAACCACTGAGCTAAATCCCCGGCCCAACATATGTAGCTTTTCACCTCATCTCTATCACACAGTTAATTACTGATTATTTACTGACTGCTTTACCCATTGTAAATCTAATTATAAGTAAAAATAATAGCTTCATATTCTTCTTTGCCACCTTCCTAGGGCGTGCCAATCTCCTATTCAGGATCACACAATTTTCAGAAGACCGAGCCAGCTAGATTCTGTCACAAGGACGGCTTAGACACTTAGTGAGCTGTTTAGTGATCAGAGTCAGGAGGGGTATCCCATGGACATATTCAAGTTTTTTAAAAAGCATCCTAAATACTGATAGATACAGGGGGAAATTTTTAATGGGATTTGGAGATTAGAAAGCCCCATCCTCTCACCTCCTACCAGAGGAAACTGAGGCTCCGGAACTGCTTGATTCACCCGAACAACTGGTTTCTACTTTGGGTCACACACTCTTTCCGGCACTTCTGCTTTGCTTTTCTTTGTCTTCTGCAATTCTCTTCATCTGCCAGACCCCAAGGAGGGCGAGGAGCCTGGGAGCAGGGCAGCAGGAATGAGCAGGCCTCTCGGAGCCCCGGCACTTCTTCAGCCTGAGCCACTGCCCTCGGTTCCTGATTCCACGTGCCAAACTCTAGATCCCATCCGCAGGGCAGGAGAACCAGTCAACCCCGCTGTCACCACCCTGCCTCTCCTGGGAGAGGAAGCAGCCATTCCTGCGCCTGAGTGATAGACGTGCTGACAACTGAAGCGGCAGTTGGCCGCTCTCCTACCAGAGCCCCAAAGTGTTCTTCCTCCAGGGAATGGAAGGAAGAAAGGAAAGGTGGCCCATCAGGCTGTCAGGTTAGGACTCACGGAAGATGTGAGGGGTACCCTGACAACTGCTGCCAAGGTCTTAGCTCCACTGCATGTTTTGTGCCTGGGACAAAACTGCCTGGAGGCCAGGCCCTCCCACTGTGCTTCGGGGGCTGAGAGAGCCACAGGCAGACAAAAGTTCTTCCCTCAAGAGCTCAGCAAAGGTCCCTGGGGAATAAGGCCCCTGCAGCCTAGCTCCTGCACTCAACTCCCAGATGCAGGCACCCTGCACCCCCATCCTCCCCACAGCCTGCAGCCGCAGCCAGCCCTGTCTCTTCCTGCTCCTCCGAGGCTGTGCCTAAGCCCGGCTGTGCCCACGGTGCTGAGTCACCTTCACGGAGCCGAGGTCACCTCTTGACATTTCAGAAAGCAGTGGTCTCTAACTTGGGGTTTCCAGATGCCTAAGAATTCATGAAGACAGTAGGCTATACAAAGTGTTCCACACTGTGGTGCATATTTATCATCATATCTCACTGTGCAAGAAAAAAGGAACAGGGAGGGTGATGAAAAGAGGCTAGATTTGATCAGGGACATTGCACACATACATTGAGATGTCACACTGAACTGTATTAATATGTACAGTTAGCAAATACTAATAGGCCGGGAATTTAGCTCAGTGGTTCTGGTGCCTGCCTTGCAAACACAAGGTCCCTATCTCTATCCTGGTAACTGCACACAATGCTGGGCCTCGTAACTCACACCCACCAGCAATCAGTACCACATAACACAGTACCGGGCATGGTGGGTCACACGTATAACCCCAGCACTCGGGAGGCAGAGGCAGGAGGATTGCTGAGTTCGAGGCTTGCCACGGCTACATAGTAAGCTCAGGGCCAGCCTGAACTACAAAGTGAGACCCCATCTCAATATAAATAAATACATACTAACAAAAAAGGGGGAAAGTGTTTGGACATAACAAACTGGTGGTGGAGAAAGCTATAACTGTGGTGTTCCTCCACTCTCCCCCAGCCCCGAGGGGAAGCTAGAACCCTGGTAACTGACAGGGGTGTTTCAGGAGGGGCAGGCTGGGATTATAACCAGACTTGTGAACCAGACTGACACAGAAACACTGCACAGGCACCTTCCATCTCTGGGAGCAGGGACACTTCTCCACATCACACAACAGAGATCAAGATTTACTATTTATTATTGTTGTTGCTGTTGCTGTTCCCGTACTGAAGACTGAGCCCAGGGTCTCTACACTGAGCTACATCCACAAAATTTGGGGCAGGAACTCACTAAATTGAATGGGCTGGGCTCAAAGCTGAAATCCTCTGGCCTCCACCCCCCAGAGAGCTGGCACTGCAGGCGGGCAGCACCACACAGCTTATTTTTCATGTTCCCACCGCACACAGTAGGTCGGAGCTACTGAGAAGAAGCCCAGCTGCCCCTATGTGGGAAGATCTGAGTAAAGGCGACAGTACTGAAGGCTGTGCACTCTCAAGGAAGCCAGGCTGATGCCCAGGGACTCAAATAAGTCTCAGAAGGGTGATAACTGATTCTTCAAGGGCTAAGGAGAATAAGTCTTAAATAGCACAATGGTTTGTGGCTTCTCCAAGGGTCACCGTACATAAACACATATGGATGTTTTGGTTTTTTGAGACAAGGTCCCACTGTGCTGCCCAGGCTAGCCTAGTAGACCTGGACTCAAGTGATCCTTCTGCTTCAGCTGCCAGAGTAGTCAAGACTACGAGTATGAGTACCAGTTACCCAGGTTGGTATGAAAATTTTATGATGGGGAAGAGTTTGGCACTAAGCAAAGAAAATGTCTAAAAATGTTCCTTGGGAGACAATAAAGAAGGGAAAAAAAGATTTAAACCCACAGCTATATGGAGCCCAGAAACATCTGAATAGAAAAGTAAACAATCTACAAGAAGGAATGTATTTTATCTTCAGTTTAGAAAGAATGGTAGGGGAGGGGCCATTTTCTTTTTGGGTTGTGTTAGGGGGTTTTGTTTTGTTTCTTTTATTTTTTGCTTTTTAAATAAAAAAGAAACGGTGTTAATATATATTATATGGAAATACTGGACAGAGATGATCAAGAAAAATAGGTTTCAGTTTAACCAACAAGGAAACTGGGAATCTTTAAATTAGCAAGTAAATCACTGCCATCCAAAGCCTCATTCTCCCCAGACCACCCATTATCCCAAACTACTCTGAACACAGCACGACACCTGTTGTCTTGGGATCCTTGTTAAAGAACACGCTCTTCAGAGTAAAACAACCAAGATGCAAAATGTATATGTGCCAGTTCCCCCAGAACAAAGGGAATTACTATGTATTGCAAGGATATATTAACAAAAAATAAACTGTAAAAAGAGCAGCCCTCTGCAGTCCCCAGCTGCCCCCGTCAGTCCCACTACACTGCAGGCGCCCGCTGTGCAGACTGCTCCACAAGTTAGCTACCAAGAAAGCCTGGAACCACACAGTGCTGGAAGACTCTGAACTGAACAGCAACATCCTCACCTCCAGGCACAGAAGGGAATGAGCCGTGAAAAGAAAGTAGCAGACAGATATGGGAAGACTCACATTTTGAGAAATGTCACCATGACTCCCTTTGTAATTTTTCCTGGCCCAGGGCCTGAACCCAAAACCTTAACACTGAGCTATATCCACAGTCCATTTTTCATTATTTATTTTGGACAGGCTCAAACTTGCAACCCACCTGCCTCAGCCTTCCGAGTGCTTGGATTACAGATATGCACCACCACACCCAGCCATGCCTCACATTTTTAATCACCCTGTAGCACAAGTGCACCTCCTGGGAAGCCACCAATGCTATCACCACCAACATGCACCGCAGCAATTCCAGGGGAAATTTCTAACAGGATTTGGAGATTATTAAGGCCTGATCCTTTCATCTCATAGACCTCTCAGTGGTCCTCTTGTGGACCACACACCAAGCTGGCACACACAGGGAGGTGGATAAAGGAACCAAAAGAAGCTCCAGCCAGTGGCTTTATTGCCATGGCATGCAGAGGGTGGAGGGTTTGAAGCTCTGGCCTCCAGACAGCACCCGTGGACACACGCTTCCTGGGCAGTGGATGGGAGCCTGGCCACTTGGCCCCTGCCTGACCATGGGCCTCATCTGCAGACCCTCACAGAGCTCCACAGATCGACATCTGCAGGTTCAAGCAGGAAGTCGGGGCTGCTGGAGACAGTCTATTCGTGCCTGCCTCTGAATAATTTAGCGCTCCCTCTAAAATAGACTTTCATTAGAATTTGTCGATTCCTGTGCATTTGAGCAGACAGCCTCGAAAAAAGACAAAGGAAGGAAAAGATCCCACCCACCAAATAGTGGAGGAGACAGGTGGTGGCACAGTTCTGGTGTGCGTGCGTGAGTGCGCGTGTGTTCATGTGTGTGTGTGAAAATTCTCTGTTCACTGATGCATCTGACCCAATAGTCAACGCTGCTGTTTCCTGTTTAATTCTCCCTGAGACTGAGTCTGCACTGCACGACTGAGAGGCAAAAGAAAATGCTCAGTTGTCACAAACGTTCTGGCATCAGTTTCCACCTTTGCTTTACTCTGCGTGTGATGGCATCTAAGTCACTCAACCTTTATGACCTCAGTTTCTCCATCTGTAAAATGGGAGTAATACTGTGGCCTCCCCTATGGGGCTGTTATAGGACTAAACGAGTTACTGGGAGTAACACATATTTCACATCATCTTCTGTCCCTTATTATGCATGAGTGTTAAGTAAAATTTTGCCTGTTCCCAGACAAGCCTAGTCTCCAGCTCTATATGTCTTCTTTCTTCTCATTGGTTGAGCTACCATGTAAAACAAACCTCACACACAAACACACATACATACATATATGCACATGCACACACCTTTGCACTCATCAGCTCAATCAAAACGCGGATACTGGAATCACCTGAACTCCAGTCCTGTTGTCAGCAACCCCGAATGATGCCCAGCTGTGTTGTCCTGATCCCAAACCTTTTCCGTGAACCTCACTCTACTTCCAAGCTCTCCCTCCACCTTCCTGACCTCCACCCATTCCGGATACTTCCCTCAAGTCATCACCTACCTTCGTCCACTCCGGGCTGCAGCTCCCACCTCCAAGGCTGCTCTGCAAACTGAATCGCAGCTCCTCCCCTCCACTCCTTCCTGAGCCTGGCTCCAGCTACCGTCCCCTCCTTTTGCATTTCAAGCTCCTTCTCCTCACACTCTTACTCTTTACCCTGTAAAACTGCTCCAAGCCCCACACCCTGCAAATGTTTCTTTCAAAACCTCTTTCTTATACTCTCACTGTATAATCACTCTTTTTCAGCGCCAAACATCTTAGAGAAGGCCCGGGTGAAAACCAGCATTCTTTTTGTTTTGTTTTGGTTTTTTGTACCAGAAATCAAACTTAGGACTTGGTGCTTGCTAGGCAGGCACAAGGTCAGGAGTTCAATCCTCCCACACAGGAAAAAAAAAAAAGACTGTCAAAGTGAGCAGGAGTGGTGTCACCCACCTGTAATCCCAGCATCCTTCTCCCAGCAACAACTGTCACCTTAGAACACTGGTCAGTGTGAGCCACGCTGGCTGAGCCTTGGCCAGGTCCCAGGTGCTGAGCTAGGATTCCTGTACCCTGAACCCTCTTACACTTCCCACGTTTCCTGCACAGCCACCACTGACTTCTCCATGGCACAGTTCACGAAGCATCAGCTGAAGAAAAGCGCACTCGGGGCCCCACCGTGAGCAAGTGGCCGGCTCACTGACTCCTGGATACAGGCCAGACACCACAAAGTCAAGCTCCTCCCTCCACAGACCACAGCAGACTGAACAAATCCTCCCCCAAGAGGCCTTCGGTGACTCCGCCCTGCCTGCCAGTTTCCTGGGCCCCGCTCTCCAACGCCATCCATGACAGCCGTGCAGCACAACTGCACTGGGCTCACAGTGTTGGACACTCCGTGGGTCAGCTCCATCTTGGTCCTGTCAACCTTTGCACCCATGTCCATTCACTCAGGCCACACCCCAGTCCGGGGCTCTTCCCAACCCAACTGCACCTTTGCTGGCTTCCACCATCTTACTCAGCTCCGTTGTGAAGGTCTCCTCCATCCTAATTCCGACTCAGCACGCCTGACGTTTCTCAGCCAGCACAACCCAGCTCTCCACTCCTGCTGCCACAGCCTGTATTTCACTTTCTTAGAAGATGGTCAAGTGGACCCCAGTTTTCTCCAGGGTAGACACCTCAATGTAATTTCTATAATATGCATGTTAAATATTTGAATGTCCTGACCTCCGAAGGATCTCATGCATGCAGCATGACTGTGATGCTTTTACTGGTTTGAAAAGCAGCAAGAAGAAAGGCTGGAGTGAGGCGACATGCGGGTTTCACATTCGATCCCCTGTGCAGGCTGTGGACCTGGTGAGTCCTGTTCCCTCTGCACATTCTGACTCTACCTGCAAAAGCGCTGTCACAGGCTGAAAAGAGAATTTTTAAGGGAAGAACAGAGCAGCCTTTGGATGCTGACACCTCCCCCTGCTCTCCCTTCACACCTTCTCAGAGAAAACTTCTGACAGCTCCTGGGAGGGGCCGGGAATCTGCCAGACACGGAGCCGGTCAGCAATGGGCTCCCTGAGGTGGGGGTGGGGCGCAGCTTCTGCTGTCCTCATATCTGACTTGAGCCCTTGGAATGAACCCAGCAGTGACAAGAGCCTACCGGGGTGGAAAGGAATCTCTCCTTTGCTAGGGGAACATGCTGAGATACCTCAGGACGTTTTTCTCTGCAGAACATCAAATGCCATTCATTAGTCAGCGTCTTCTCCCAAGTCTTCTGTGGTCCATAAAATGCATGTCACTTTCATGTTTATAATGAGGAAAAAAAAAAAAACAGCTCCGAGAATATTCTCAAATCTGCACGGCTTCCCAGAGTCAATCTGGAGAACCTGCGGGACCGCTCGGACTATTTCCGTGTCCTGATCTCCAGAGGTTAAACCTGTGCAGCCTGCAGTGCCCGGCCCAGCAGGACACTGGCCAACACCTCGCTCCACCCAGCCCTGCTCTTGCCCCGCCTCCTCCCAGCATCTCCACGCCCACGCCCCGGGGTCATCACTGGGCAGTCTCTGACTGCAGAGCCTCTGGAGTGTTCTCTCCCTCGTCCAAGAGGCTCTTTGTTCCAGAGAAAGAACTGTTCTTTTCCAAAACCAGGGGAGTGTGGACAATCTGCTTTCTAAACACCTACCGAGCCTCCCTGCCAGGAGACATAAGACAAGCTGCTGGCCAGGGCTGTCAGGCGTGGGAGTGAAGAACAGGACGCTCTGCTGGCAGCCAAGCCAGGGCTCTGCATAATGAGCTGGCTCGAGGCAGCTGATCTGTTTCCCAGCCTGGCCTCTGCCCCTGAATTAGAACGTCTTAGAAATGCTTAGCTCCCCTCCCACCTGCCTGACCCTCTCACCTATCCTTTTCTCTTCTCTCCAGGATGAAGCTGAGAACCCAAGGACAGAAAGGCTAGAAAACGTTTTATGAGCATCTTCCATACACCCAGCTCCAAGCAGGAAGCTTGACGTTCATTCTGTCTTTGCAAGAACCTCCCACCTAGATGAGCGTCTTCATGCACTGTGTAGAGGGGAACTCGCTGGCAAGCTCAGTGAGGTTAAGCATTTAGCTCGAAACCACACAACTGGAAATGAGTGGAGCCAGCACTAGTGGACCTGGTCCATGATTCCAAGATCCGTGTTATGTTGTCCACAATACTGACCAGAAGCAGCAAAGGTGGACATTCCTGTTCTGGTTCCAACCCAAAAGCAAAAGCATTCCATCTTCTTGCCAGGAACCATGAGGTTTTTCATTGTGGGTTCTTTAGAGATGCCCTTTATCAGTTTGAAAAGGTTCCCCTCTGTTCCTACTTTGAGTATTTTTATCAGGAAAAGCGGTTGGATTTTTGTCAATGGAATACTTTTTTGTCAAATGGGATGATCATATATATGATCATCTTTTCATTCCATTAAAGTGGTATATTCCATTTGCTGCCTTGCTGACCAACCTTGCAACTCTGGAATAAATGCCATTAGCCCAAGGTATATAATCCTTTTCATATGTTGCTAAATTTTGTCACTCTGTAGGGATTTTTGCATTTCCACATACAGATATTGATCTACAGTCTTCTTGTGAAGTCTGTGTCTGGTTTTAGCCACTGAAATTTTTATGATGAGGCTGACATAACTAAATAGTGACGGTAGACAGAATAAGAGCTCCCCAAGTAGATCCACAATCTAACCCAAGAACCTGTGGGTGTTTGCCTTACATAGTGAAGATATTTTGCAGACATGGTTAAGTTTGTGAGATAGTGACAGCCTGGTATGACCAATCACAAGAGTCCTTATAGTTAAAGTCTGAGTGAGAAAGAGACTTGGAAACACTGTGCCATGGCTCTTATGCAGAGAAAAGAGAAAAGACACAAGAATAGGCATGCAGGTGACCTCGGGAAGAAGAACAAGCCAAGGACCACACTCATCTTGAAAGCCTCTAACACGGACACAGCCATGCTGATCCTTGAGCTTTACCCAGTGAGACCTATTTCAGACTTCTGACTTCCAGAACTATAAAACAAATCTGTGCTTTTTTTGGGGGGGGGGGGTTGAGACAGGGTCTTGCTTTGTGGTTCAGGCTGGCCCTAAGCTCAGCCTCAAACTCACATCACAGCAATCCTCCTGCCTCTGCCTCCCCAGTGCTGGGATTACAGGCGTGAGCCACCACTCCCGGCACTGTGGTATGTGGTACTGGTTGCTGCTGGGCGTGAGTCTTCACGCCCAGTATGATATGTGGTTACCGGGGATCAAGCCCAGGTCCTTGTGCTTGCAAGACAGGTGCTGGAACCACTGAGCTAACTCCCCAGCCCAATCTGTGCTATTTTAAAACATTACATTTGTGGTCATTTGTTACAGTATGCACAGCAAACAAAAACAAGAGCCGAGGACTGGGGATTTAGCTCAGTGGTTTTGGCGCCTGTCTTGCAAACCTAAGGACCCGGGTTCGATCCCCAGTTAACCACATACAATACTGGGCATGGAGACTCACGCCCAGCAGCAACCAGTACCACACACCACAGTGCCTGGCATGGTGGCTCACGCCTATAATCCCAGCACTCGGGAGGCAGAGGCAGGAGGATTGCTGTGATGTGAGTTTGAGGCTGAGCTCAGGGCCAGCCTGAACTACAAGCGAAACCCTGTCTCAAAAAACCTAAAAAAAAAAAAAACAAGAGCCGAGGGTAAGGTCTAGTGTTCACTCCTGTCAGGCATAGCGACAAGGTTCATCAGCCCTGTCACCGCAGGTCTCCCTGCCACAATCCAAGAATTCCAGATGGTGATACCAGCCAGAATGTCACTCTGCCTATTTGCAGGGACAGATCTACATACAAAGCAGAATCCTTCACGTCCCCCACCCTGGTCATGCCAACATGGGAACTCAACTCATAATTGGAAGGATGGTGAGGACCACCTGAGAAAGCAGGCAGAGCTGAGCCACCCTGCCACGGTCTCCAGCACTAAGCCCTCTGCTGTGTCCACAGAAGGCACTGTTTTGCCAAGGGAACCCTCAGACTGAGCTCCCAGCTGAAACGTTCTCTCTCTTGGGCAGCATTTAGAATGCCATCATCAAGACTCCCCTCCAAGGTCCTTCTTCTGAACAGACGTGGCTGACCAACCTTGTGAGTGGGTTAGATGCATCTTTCTTTAGAGCTGAGACTACTCAATAAAAAACGTAAGCCAGACAGGCATAGCAGCATAGGCTGTAATCCCAGCCCCAATGGAGGCTGAGGCAGGAGAATTGCCAGTTCAAGCCTTGCCCAGACCACTTAATGAGACCCTGTCTCAAAGTTTAAAAATGAATAAATAGAAGGACTGAGGATGCAGCTCAGTGACAGAGCACCTTCAGGTTCCATCCCCAGCACTGAAAAAGAAATGTAATTTAAAGCCTTAGATCATAAGCCTCGCCAAGTAAGCACTGGGCAAATGTCAGCTGGCATTATTGTTGTGGTACTAACGTACTCAAGTCCAAGTGGAGGAGGCAAGGAAGCTTTTGCTCTTTCTGGCACTTCCTCTTCCCACTCTGCTCCATACCTTCTGACCTCCAACTTCCGGGCTCTGTTGGGCGGCCCCTCCCCTCGTGCTGACAGCGCAGGGGTCATCACACAGGGGTCGCGGCTGGATGGTCTGTAAGATGCTCTCAGTAATAATAAAGCATACGTGGAGCCTGGAGCATGACACCCGGCTCAGAGCAGAAACGCGGCCTGCGTTTTGCCCTCGCTCACTCAGCGCCTGTGCTGACCTGTGTCTCCCCAGAGTTCATGTGCTGAATTCCGGACCCCCAGGCCCCAGAAGGCAATTGGGATTGTATTAGGAGACAGGACTTTAAAGACGTAACTGAGTTAAAGTGAGGTGGGCATTCTATGCCAGCTGTTCCATAAGAAGATGAGATTAGGACGCGAGGATACAGAGGAAAGAACTTGCAAAGACACCGACACATCTGGTGAGAATATTAATCACTGTGGTTTAACCCGCCTAGTTGCTGACACACACAACAAGAGAAGACCCTTTTCAAAAATAAAAATTAAAAGAACAAATATGGCCCGGCAGTGCAGCTAGACGGCAGCGCGCTTGCGTAGCAGGCAGAGTGTGGGTAATCTACATCTCTGGAGACCAGAAAGGCAGAAACTTGCCACGCAACTTAGGCGAAGCCCCTATTCCCGCAGACCTGCAACTTCCTTCCGCAGAGTCAGCGTCCTGCGGTTTCACAGCTCCCCCCTGGCCACCGGCTCCGCTGCTGCCCCTCACCCTTGGCGGAGGGTTTCTCTCTTCCAAAGGGAAGGAGGTGCCCCTAGCCTCGAGAGCCCCAGGCGTCCCCTGGGAGAGTCATGCGTCACGGCCTCAAGGAGGAAACACCCACCTCAGAGATGAAAAACTGTAAAACTGCAAATGACAGAATCGTGACTTCCCTGGGGAATAAATAGCTCGAACAGATGGACCATGAGGCTGGGAATTTTCCTCTGAATCTTAATGGAACTTTGATAACTTATTGGATGAGGCAAGAAAAGGATGTTGCACCACAACATGGTCTGCACACCTTGCTGTAAACTCCAGGGTAATCTTCCCAGAAAGGAGCACAACAGAGGGCAAAATATTTCTTGAGGACTTTATAACATCCCTGAAAACACTCTGCAGTCAGGTGGCCTCCAGGACAACGAAACACACTCCACTCCCAGCCACCTCTGCAAGGCACCAGCCCCCGGCACAGTCCGGGTGACTCTCTGAGAAGAGAGGCATCAATAGACTGTTACGTAGGGGACACCGAGCAAGAGTGCCCAGTGCCGAGGACTCTCCCTCCTGGAGATCACAAAGGACTAAACCCGTGGCCTGTCGGTCAGCCTCTCCTTACTTATCTCCGGAGACCCTCTGCCAAGATTTGCTCCACATGGAGCAAGGAGCCACAAGACCTGGGTCACAGCTCTACCACCCAAAGGCCATGTCCACTGTGAAAGAGACTCTGCTCCTCTGTCCAGCAGCAGTAACACTCCCTCCCTCTCACAATTCTGTGGTAAAGAGCAAATGAGGTCTACTTCGAAGACCAGCAGACAAATAACTGTCGCGAACTGGACCCTGGATCCTCCATTCATGTCCCATTGGTGACATGCCACACACGGGAATTATTTACTCTGTGGAACAAACCACATCTCCACCTCGATTATTTTGGATTACCAAATGCAGGCTCTATGCTAACAGTGGCGAACTGATGGCACATTTGTTACTGTTTTTTCTTTCAAGACCAAAGATATTAATGTCTGAGTTCATTTTTGTAAACTAAAAACTCAGTGTTCAAGTTTAATTGCAGTGTGGTGTTTGCCTTTCTGGACCTGGCTTGTTTCACTTCACATCATATCTCCAGGAGCTTCCAGCTCTTATTTCGCAGATGACTTAGAAAGTCGAGGATTAAGAAGAGAGAAAAGGTTGGAGAAAATGAGCCCCAGGTACACAGCATAATCACTAGGATGTGGGGTTTTGTTAAATCCCACAAAGAAGGAGAACTGGCAAATCCCGCCAGCAGAAAGGCTGGCGAAGGACCCAGAACCTCAGGAGCTGCAGGTGCTGGCAGAAAAGAAGAGGCAGTGAGTGGTGTCCAACTGGCACAGACTAGAGAGGAGACTCAGCAGGAGAACACCGAGCCATGAAAGATGACTCAGGCAAGGATGTCAACCCAGGCTCCCCAGCTTTCCAGACCAAGTGCCAGGAAGGGTGTGGGGGACCCCATTTTCACACAGCATGACTTAACTCTTGACAGAGGAGGCCATCTTTGAAGCTGGCTCCTGTGCTCATCTTATCTGCATTCACCACACCTGGATTTATAGGACAAACTCAGCACATTAACAGGAAACAGCGATGTTTACCAAGTGGGAGATGGTGTGTTGGATAGGTCAGACTCCCGGAATCAGTGGACAAGCACTTTCAAAGATACTGGTGATACAAATACAGAGTTAATACAAACACAGGTTGAGTATCCCTTAACCAAAATGCATGGACCAGAAGTGCTTCCGATTTCAGATTCTGGAATTTTTTTTTTTTTTTTTTAGGTTTTTTGAGACAGGGTCTCGCTTTGTGGTTCAGGCTGGCCCTGAGCTCAGCTTCAAACTCACATCACAGCAATCCTCCTGCCTCTGCCTCCGCCTCCCGAGTGCTGGGATTATAGGCGTGAGCCACCACGGGGCGGTACTGTCGTATATGGTACTGGTTGCTGCTGGGCGTGAGTCTCCACGCCCAGTATGGTATGCGGTTACCGGGGAATCAAACTCGGGCTCTTGCGCTTGCAAGACAGGCGCCGGAACCACTGAGCTAACTCCCCGGCACCAGATTCTGGAATATTTGCACATAGAGTAACCCCTTCATTCACAAACACATTTGTTTGCAAAGTTTTGTTTCCAAAGAGAAGTGTTTGGCAAAATTTTGTTTTTGCCTGCAAACTCTGCATCGGGTAACAAACTCTACCGTGGCCATCTTTCCCACACTAACATGCACATGGCCATCTTCTCCAAAATTGCAAAACAAACTAAGTTCATAAACTGAGGTACTTTCCACCCTCAGCTTGAAGTTAATGATATGCCCCTGCATTTTGACTGTGACCTTTCACACAGGAGGTCAGATGTGGATCTTCTGCTGGCAACATCTCTTTGGAGTTCAAAAGTTTCAGATTTTGCAGTCTTTGGAAATTTGGATTTTGTGAGTAGGATTGCACAAGGCATTGATGCTTTCTTGAAGTAAGCACAGAAGTGAAGGTGATGACAGAGCAACTAGTTCCACAACTGGGATGAGGAATCATGTGACTAACAGGAGCTAATGTTCAGCTCTTATGTGCTCTCCTCTGGACAATAACACCTCTTTCTTCCCTTCCAGCTAGTAGGTACCCTGTTTGGTTTTGCCCAGCTTCTGAGCCCACCTTCAGAAGGAAAACAGAAATGTATTTAAAAAAAGCAAAAACTGTGACAGACAGACACACGAAAGACAAAGAAGCAAGATTCTATAAGAATTACGGGTGACTCCCAAGGGAAAATCAGAGCAATAGAAACAGAAATCATAATCAAAGATTCACTCTGTCACTGTGTCTCCTCTGTACATTTGAATCGCAGGCAGCTTATTTTTAAAAATCCAGTTTCCCACTCCTTTCCCGAGAGTCTAGATTAAGCATTCTCAGGAGGTTTGGGAAGATTGTTGCTGCTGCTGCTGCTGCTGCTTAATAAGCTTCTCATCTCATTCTTTGATTGGAACCAAAGCAACATATAAAGACATGATTGATACGTTGAAAACTTTGACTCCGTAAATTCATAATCCTCACTAACTCCCAAGCAAAGTTAACCTCCCTGTTGGGGGACAAGGGGGTCAGAAAGAGCTGTGCACAGCGACCACATCGTGGCAGCAACACTTCAGCGGTCCTCTGCAGCCACCGCCTCTGCATTGTCAAGGACCAGTTGGCGTTTCAATGGAAGACAGTGAAATAAGCTATTGACATACGAGCAAAACTTCCTACACTACGAACTTAGACTCCCCCTCACTCTGACTAACCCATGGGAAAGAGTTTGCAGGGCTCTTAAAATATATGAGAAATTGAAAAGTTTAAAAGCTCAGATTTCAAAATCGGGAAGTCTGGAGTGAGCATCCAGCTCTGTCAACCACTGCCTAAATCATCCTGGGTAAGTTGGGAGGATTCAGTAAAATACTAAGATTAAAGGACCTACAGCTTAGCTTTAGGAAAGTGCTCAATAAGGTCAACTGCTATTGGTTTTTAATCATTTTTCAAATACAAAGCTTTATATCTGACTAGTTTGGACACAAGAGAAAGATAAACTGTACAAAATCACGCAAGGACCTTTCCAATTCTCTGGGGAAAGGAGAACTATTCATTAAATGGTACTGAGAAAACTGATTAACAATAGCTAAAATGAATTAAAACATAGATCCTTACCTCACACTAAGTCACAAGTTCAGGCCCAGTCAGAGTAACTCAGCCTGTCCCTGTTATATAAATAAAAATAAAAATAGACTAGGGTTGTAGCTCAGGGTAAAGGCCCTGAATTCAACCTGCAATACTGGAAAAAAAAAATTAAAATAACAATAATCAAAATTTTTTCAGTGAATATTTTCCTGATTTTAAGATAAAAAAGAACATTCTGGGCTGGTGATTTAGCTCTGTGGTTCCAGCTCTTGCCTTACAGGACCTGGATTCAGTCACTGGTAACCGCATACAACAATGTTGGGTGTGAGTCATCAGTATTGATCAGCAATCAATACCACATACCACAATGTCGGGTGTGGTGGCTCACGCCTATAATCCCAGCACTGGGGAGACAGAAGCAGGAGGATTGAGTTCCAGGCTGAGTTCAGGACCAGCCAGAACTACAAAGTGAGACCCTGTCTCAAAAAATTTAAAAAAAAGAAATAACATTCTATGCATGAAAAGGAAGATTTTAACAGAAAATAGTAATTAGTTCACTTTGGTAATATAAATACATCATTCATGTTAGTAATATGAATATATATTAAAAACTAGGTTTTTAAATGGTAAAAGACCATAGAAATACAAAGTGAAAGTCAAATACATTTGGAAAATATTGGTAATAATTAGGAGAGTCACTGAGTGAATGTCCTCAACATGTACATAGCAATTATTGATAAATATGAAAAACACCCACAACACACTTCTCAGATGGACACAGAATACAAAAAAGAGTGTTTAGAAGCGGAAGCACAATCAGTCAAAACCAAAGTACTCAGTCTGAAGAGCAATTAAGCAAATGAAGAGTTAAATAAGGTACCATCTTATGTAACAAACTAGGTTTGATTTTCTTTTTAATGATTATACTCACTCCAAGCAAGAATAGGGTGGGTGGGGCTCAACTCTTGTGAGCTGCAGGGTGAATTAAAACAACCTTTCCACAAAGCAAGTTAGCCTGTGAGTGAAGAGCTTTGTAGGTTTTCTTATTTTCTAACTCTTCCTCTGCAGTAAATAATGCTTTTCTAATAGGGGAAAAATAATCTTGAGCACAAGGAAGCCAATTAGCTGGATGAAAACCTTGATTATTCACCAATTTTGGTGACAATTATGATGTGCAATTCCCTCACAAACACAAGAATTAGAACAAATCACAATAGGGATATAACTTTAGGTTAAACCAATCAGAGCCCGGAGTCAGGTCTGTCACTAAATTCAGGCAGGTCATCAAAGAACTTAGACCTAAGCATGGAAACAGATGAATTCCTTCCCTAGCTGACAGAGTACATTAATCACATTTTAAAGTGTTTCCTCACCCACTGTGGCCCTTTAATCTCTCCTTGAAAGCTGAAAAATGGTCAAACTGGGGAAAGATCTATCTGTCAAAAGGCAGCTCTTCCCATTGGGAAAATCTTGTTCCCCCAGATATGCAACCCTCTGCTGTTCACAAGACTAGGTTCTCCGCTTGCATTTTTCTCTATGTGTTTTTGAGCTCCACCTTATTTTTGAAAGTAGAACAACTGGCCAGGCATTCTGCAAAGGATTCCATCTGCTGCAGGCCAGACAGCCGTGGATTAAGAGTAAAAGCCGGGAGCCTCAAGCGGATCACCAGCATGCCCACACCCCCGGGGCTGCCTCTTGTGCAGAGAGCTCATTAGCCAGAGGGTCACATGGTGTGTGGCTCCACACAGAGCTGGAGGGAAGAGGCGAGGAGCTGTGACGGGAGCGAGAGGTGGAGAAGGAGGCAGACTTACTGGGTTCATTCAGATGAACATGGGTGGAGTTTAATAACAACTGCAAGAAGGATTCTCGGCACTTCCTGCATGCTCCCAAGGCCCTATCAAATGCAATAGGAAAAACGTTCTCTTCTTCCTTAGCATGTGCTATCACCCAGCTTTCCCTTCTGACCCAGGTTCTCCATCGAGCAAAATAAAAGTCGTACCAACATCCTGCAATAGGCAACTCACTTTGATACATCAAATTTTATTCCTGTCCCTCCATAATGTAAACACCATTCACATAATTAGCCATATAAATTTGCAGTATCTTCCACTTCAAGAAGTATATTTTCTCCTGTGTCACTGATGTAAGCTGGGTTTTGGTCATGTCATTTGTTTTGGCCCATGAAATGTGAGGAAATATGACATGTACAGAGGCTTCAAACATCTAAGACAGTTGGGCTTCCCTCACACCTTTCCTATCATTTGCCGTGAGCAAACTATGCCCCTGGTAGCTGCTGGTAGCATCCAGATGCCCAGATGGTAAATACATAAAGTAAACCTGAACTTGACCTAAATATAAAGGAAAAGGACCCCAGCTGACTGCTAAACTCATAAAAGGTACAAACTATGATTGTCATATGAACTTCTGAGATAATTGGGGATGTTTACTAAGCTGTGTTATTACTAAATGGTAAAAGCTGACTACTACACTTTGTATATGTGCAACACTTTGCTGAGCATTGTCCTGTCTCATTTAATCCAGTCCTCTTAACAACTACACGAGATAAAGCATTCTTTAATATTACCCTTGTTTTACAGGCAAAGAAACTGAGGCACAGAGCATGGAGCACAGTTGGTAAAGGAAGAAAGCCAGCTGCCACCTGAGCCTGTGTGCTCACCACCACAGAACAAAAAAGCAAAAGATAGAGCAAAAGAAATGGCCTTTGGCTAAGTCTGTGCTGTGGTGCTGACCTGGTACCCACAGCCACAATGGCCGCTCAGGAGCTCCCCGTCAGTACAGCCTGACCCCATCCTAGGAGCTGGGACATCTTCTCCAGCTCTGTCATTACGCTCAGAGGATGAAGCAGCCTTCCCTTCTCCAATGTGTGACTCCTCTCTGTGCTCCGGGGAGGGGAAGTCCCATGGGGGATTCAAAGCAGGGATCAATCTTGTCATCATGAAGCGCAGTCATGCACCGTTCTGCATGAGGTGTCCAGCACACCTCATTCTCGGCCTGTTTTTATTCTCACTGAGAAAACATCTCCAGGCTTTTTCTCCTAAAAATCATTACACCATTGCCAGCTGCCGGGATGATACAAATAACTTGATAATAGCAGAGCAATATGCTGCCCCATGTTCAAACACCACCACACGACAACAAAGCATCTCGTGTGCCAGTTCCCATTCACAGCATGAAAACAGAAGTGGTGCAAACGAAGGCCACCTACTCCCTCCTGGCCCCGGGGGAATAGAAGAGCAAGCAGTTGGGTCCCGAGATGCATTTTCTGTTCTCCAGCCTCTGAGATGTTTTATGCACAGGGAGAATGCACAGTCATTCGCTTTAGTGAAACAGCTCATTCTCGGGACTCACAGAGGCACCCTGACTTGGATGAGGATATGATTCTTCACGAGCATCAGCAACCTAATAGGTCTTCCCATTAAAAATAAGCCAGCAATTCTAAAGAGCATGATGATATTTATACATCTGTGTGTGTGATTTATATTCCTCATAAATTGCAAGGCCATTTCCCTTCTGAGAGCAGAGATGCTATCTTCCTTGCCCTGCACCAACTCCAATGCCTACTACAGTGGACAGTCAATAAAAATGTGTTGAATAAACCCACAGATGTAAAAGGAATTTAAGGGAGACATGTCTGCCTTTGAATTTTGTGTATTTTAATTGTTAAAGTGCAAGGATAGGGCAAACCAGGAGATGGTTGTGAGAATCCAAATGCTTTAGAAAAGGAAAGGAAAATGGAAAAGTAGCCAGACTTTCAAAATCTTCAACAATCTTCAATCTTTCAACCCACAAAGTTAACACCATGTGATCTTTGCATTTCAGCAAGAGAAGACAGCTCAATGTGAGGCAGACATTCATGGGTTACCTCTGTCCAGAAACTATAAATCTCTTCTATTTCCTCTTAGGAAACTTCCCTCCCCTCTCTCCATGTAACCCTGGTACTCACCATTATGGGGGCCTCCCTCAGGGAGCAGAATGGACCCAGCCAGCTGGGGAGAGTTCTCATTGCCCAGAATCTGAATCGTGAGCTGAGCCCACACAGTCATTTAGGGATGTTTCAAAGAGTCCACACACCAAGGCTGGATGTCACACACACTGGGCTGTCCCAGAATCCACTACAGAATTCACAGCCATACACAACTCCTCCTTCTCTTTTAGCAAAGATACTTTTCCTGATTCCTATACTGGAGATCAGCGCAGAGCACAGCAGAGAACGCCAAGCCGGAAGCAGGGATTCTGATCACAAACCTACCACAAGAAATAAGTCACCTCCTCTCTGGGGACCTCATTCTTTCTCATTCTCCACACTGCTAAGGGGCTGGGATTAAATGATCACAAAGGAGAAGTGTGTGCTAGGTCAATAGAAACTGGCCCCTCGAAGCCCCTGGGCCTTAGCAACACAAAGCTCACGTTGTCGGGCTGGTGAAGCCTGGAGTGTAAAGCAGCTAATCCCTTGGCTGGATGACTCCAACAAAGAGGATTAACCTCAGACGAGGGAGTCACCATCCAAATTTAGAGCAGCCCAAATACTAAAGTTGACAGGCCCCCACCTCTGCCACACATTCTTGTTCCATAACATGCATGGTAGACCAGCAGACTAAGCCTCCAGCACCTCCAACTTAAGATGTTGGATTCCCAGGACCTTCTCCTCTACTGCCTCCAATCCAGAGTCCATTGCTGCTTCCATGAAACATGCAAGCTTATTTCAAGTTTTCTAAGTTTGCTAAATAACCAACCACGGACTGGGTCAGATACCTGAGTCACAAGAGTGCTGGCACTCGACCCAGTGGGAAAGCACCTATCATGTGCAGGTCATCTGCTTCACTTTGACCACCACTGTCTCCTCTAAAGCCCCTTGGAAGTCCCAGGAAGTGGATCTTATAATGGTCATTACACGTATGAGGACATTAAGATGCTGAGAAGTTAAAGAATCCGCTAGAGATTCTGCAACCTGTATCAGAGTGAGCCTCTTGCTTTCCAAGGATACAGGATGCCAGAAGATAATCCTATCATTTGTAGCGGTCAGGAACAACCGGAAAAGGAACGAAATAATATTGAGCTTCTGTCTCCGAAAAGGGATGCACTCATGGAAGAGTCATCATAGGAAAACACTCGATTCTCAGCCCTGCATTTGTCTGCACTGCAAGAAATTGTTCCCAGAAATTTCAGGCTGAGTCAAGGAAGATAAACTAACCTCTGCAGCAAACTCCAAGAGCTGAATAGTTGAACCTGAGTAGTTTATTTCTAGCACTAGAGATAGCACACACAGGGGTTTTTATAGCCTTCACCCCCATACTCAGCAAACTGAGCACCTGTTGCATAGCCACGCCCACTTGCAAGGACAGCTGGGGAATGTAGTAGGCAAACACAGGAAGAGGAAGAAAAGATTTGGATAAGCAGCTACCAAACTGCATACTTAATGTGGTTATTGACAAATCAAGAAAATAGCTAAAATGCCTACATGGAGAATGGGGATTATAGATATAGATAGGTTTTCCTTTTCACAATACTCTGGATTACTTGAATATGGTTTTAGCAAGCCCAAAATGGCTAAAGAGGAGTGCTTTAATTAGTAAGTCATTGAGCAGTTATAGGAGAACCATGTCATTCAGATAACTACTTGAGATATAGTCCTAATGTTGTCTGTCTGTCTGTCTGTCTGTCTCTCTCTCTCTCTTTAAAAAAAAACAGATCTTTCTGCTCCATATGTTCTGGACAGCTACTATCAAAGGGCTTCTCTTTCTTCTCAAATGCTTTCCACACTGTCATGAGTTTTCCTGTGTCACAGAGCATCTCTAAGTTATTGATCACATTTTTCCAAGGCTGCTATGGCTGTTTGGAAGTTCTCTGTGACCCCTGACCCACTCCAGTCACAGCAGTCATGGTGGAGGGCTGACAGGCAGCCTGGGGCTGTCTCACACACAGGGCCACTCCGACAGCCAAGGTGTTGACTCCTCTGTGTATCACTCCTGAGCTCTTCCCTCCTTCATATGCCTTGTTATGGTTTATCTTAGTTGTATTCCAAAGCTTCACATCCTCATAAGTAGAGCTCTGGGGTAAGGGGAAATTGGATAGTCCATTGGTGAATTTATAACAAAATGTGTTCTCAGGAGGTGGTTGGGTCACTGGGGTCATGAGCAGGAAGGATACAGCTCCCTCCTGTGGGCCTCCCTCTGCTCCTTGCTTCCTGATTGCCATAAGATGAGCAGATTTTTGCACCTCCGTGCCCCTCTCATGCTGTCTGCCTTGGAACCAAGTGAATAAGGACTGAAATAGCAATCAGAATAAACCTGTCCTCCTTTATCTGTGGGTGTCAGGTATTTTGTTCCAGAGACAAGAAAGTGACTAAGAAAGTGAGTAGCATGCCTAAAAACATTTAGGCTACAAGAGTTACCCACGGATGTGCTGCTACTTCCCACCAAGCTGCTCCTCCCCACCTCCTGTCTAACACCACCTCAGACCCCATGCATTAGCCACAGTAGACCACCCACCGTTCAAAAATCCTGTGAATTTTCAGGTCTATATGCTCCTCCTCGATATCTGCTGTTAGGAATACTCTCTTCCCACTGATCGGCCATAAAATTCCTATCCCCTCCTATAGCTTCGTCTCGAGGTCCCTGTCTTCTCATGCAGCAAAAACAACGGGTGCTCCCACAGACATTCTCTCTGATTACTCCTTTGTGACAACATCTTCTCACTTTGTAGTCTGATTATTGAGGAGTAAGCCACGCAGAGGTGAGCCCAAGCAGTCCAACCGCCGTAGAGCTGCAGCTTCCCCAACCCCAAGCCATAGCCCAGCTTTCCAAGTGAGTCAGAGGTGTGCGTCCCAGACTCCATGACCTTGCGAGTTCCCTAGCTGAGAAGAAACAGTCTGGAGAGGCTGTAACCTACATCCCTCTTGACTGTGCTTACGAATGACTTGAGCATCTTGTTAAGATGCAAATCTTGACTCAGCAAGTCTAGAATAGGGCCTGAAATTCTGCACCTCTAACAACCTCCCAGTGAGGCGCCTGCTGCTCTGCAGCCCACACTAGGTGGGTAGCCGAGGTTTATCTGAATGCACCTGGGATAGCAAGAAAGGAAAACTTCTAGGGACCTACTTCTACAGGGTGAAAACTTTCAGAGAGAGAAAATAGACGCCTTTCTGACAAGGGAAAAGCATAAGACAGAAGGCCAGCAAGCAATGGCTCGACACATATTTGCAGAATAGTTAGTGTGAGTGTGCTCCCCCACTCAACCTCAAAGTCTGGAATAAATGAAGTCAGAGTATGCAGAGGTATATGAGCGTATTTTTTTCTATCTGTCCTTGGGCAGCACAGGGACTTGGTCACAAAGTTATAGAAGGAGTTTGCTTGTAAGACATGGGTCCTTGGATTAGGTCCCATTACCTTCAAAGACACTTGCTATTTGGCCCTTTTGGTTGCTAAAGTATCTATAGCTTCAGAGAAGTACTGGCCTTAAGAGTGAGCCTAAGGGAGAGGAAAGCGGACACAGAAAAGAGGAAAATAGGTTCAGAGTCTGCAAAGCAGGCTGGAGCCAGTACCTGGTTAATATATTAGGTCATAGACAGACCTCTGCAAGCCCCCTCTGGAAGACGGCAGGCTGTGGTAGCAAGAGTGGGTCAGATTAGAGTCAGAAACTCTGAGTTGAGGACTAGCGCCACTCCCAACAATCCCTAGTGGACTTGGTTAGGAGGTAATACTGTGCAATGCAAGAGCATATTGTAGGGCTTTAGATACCTTCTCAGTGGGATCCACTCTGCCCATCTGGAGATCCCAAGTTTTGGATAATTTATTTAACTTCTATCAACACCAATGTGCTCCACTGTAAAGATAAAGATAATTCTTACTTCACAGGGACTGTAAAGATTAAATGAAATCATACCTGCATAACAATTAGTGTTGTCATTTGGTTAGAGTGCAAACACCTGAGTGAGCAATATTTAATGCATATGTGTGTTACTAGCATTTGATGCATAGCATTATGTCGCTCGAAATTAACATCCGCTGTAAAATCAAACTTCCCTTTGTTCTCCTTTGTCCCAACTTCATTACCTATAAAACAAACAAAACAGATGCACAAGATGTCTACTCAAAGGTCACTGTGAGAACTTTGTATTTTAAAAGATGCAAAGCCTGGTGCTGACAACCTGAGGGGAACTTTTCCTCAGACTCTGGGTGGGCCAGGGCCAAAGTAGCCCCTCTTGTCTCTGAAGTGACCGCAGAAGAGGGTGAGCAGAGTCCCGAGTGTGCTGCAGGGAAGCTGACGCGACACCCAGTCTGCAGCTGCAGCTGTGTGAACATGCAGACTCAGGACGTGACATTTAATATCGCCACCCACAGAGACCCTCACTGGCAGGCAGGCAGCGCTCTAGGTAAATTAACTCCTGTCTTCTTCCTCGTCACCCTACAGAACACATAATTCTACCATCAGCCACATTCCACCATCACCCCTGAGGTTCAGGGCTCTTCAAGAACTTGTGTTGGCTCTTCTCTTAGTAAGAAGCAGGGACCAGCTAAGAACTGGTCCCTGGCTCTGGAACTCTTTGACCTACACCATTTCAAAGAATCACAAAAGGCCAGATTTACCTTAAGAAGCCAGGATCTGACAAAAAGTCAGATCCACCACAAGGGACCTTCCTTCTGGACAGGAAAGAGACCGGAAGTAACAAGATACCAACAGGAAGCAACATGAATAAAACAGAAAAATCTGACAGGACCAAACCGACCTCTAAGTACCCCAAGACCCCATACAGCGCACCACTGAAGAAGCTGTGATGTGCCAGTTTTTAACTTTTCTGCCAGAGATGTAGCCAGCACCACCAAAATCCAAAAAGAAAAAAAAAGAAAAAGTCATCCTTCATGGGAAAAAACAAGGGCTTTGGCCCAGCACCCCACACTATTTTCACATTGCTTCTCTTTCTCATCTCTGTCTTCATTGTTCCACCTCAAGTTATCATCTACTGCTTCAAGCTACTGCTTTCTCATTGCTTTTCTTTAGATTCCTTTTTTCTAAAGATTAATGTTTATGCTCTGCTTTTAAACAGTGACACCTGACCACATGTAACCTGTGGACCACCAGGTGACCACGTGTGGGGTGTGTTCATCACTCATGTCAGCACAGGGGTGGAGCATGTCCCTCATCACAGGGGAGATCCTGACATTGCTGTGACCTCTCCAGCCCATCCCGCCGCCCAGGACTCTGCCCAGAGCAGACCACCCCACAGAGTCTTTCCTCCGCCTCAGAGCCTCCCACATGCCAGCTGGGCCGCATGCCTCACTGCCATCTGCTGCACCCAAGAGCAGGCGAAAAGCCACGGTCAGATTCTGTGCTTGGCAAGCGAGCAGGGGCTACAGGGAAAACAAGGGCCACCCTCACTGGGTCTGGGCTGAGAGAACTGGGCAGGGCAACTCCCAGAGGACTCAAGAACTGGGAGGAAGCTGCTGAGCCTGTCTGGGGAAATGAGCTGCACCATTTCAGATGGTTTCTGAATACACTGAACTCGACCCAGACCCCATTTCCCCATTCTTTTTTAATCTTTATTGGTACATTACATACATGCATCATGATTGCACTCCATAATGGGGATTTGTACCAGTATAAGACACAACTTAATTCTCATTTTTTCCCATAGCCCTACCCACCCTACCGCCTCCCCCATATACATAAAATTTGTTTCCTTACTTTTTTGTTTTAATCTCATTATTTTTCCCCCTTCACCCTATATTTCACCATTCTTTCCTGACCTCCCACGTGAACTCTCATTGCTTCAACCCTCACCTGAGCTCTGGTCCACACTCTGTCATTAACTTATTGTGTAATCTGAAATAAGTTATTTCTTTCTCCAAATGCAGCTCTCTCCATGGTCTGATAATGAGTTCATACTTCCTGCTTCCTAAACTCTATTCACTCTGAACCACTAAGAACATAAGTTAAAGGTCTTCTATTTTCTTTGACTTATTCTCATCTTACCCTTAAAATATTCGTGATGGACAGCTCATTTATCTGTGGACTGACCTGTTCCTTCCTCTTGATATGTCCACTTGTCCATGTTCTATTATGGGAAGACGAGGAAAGCAGAACTGTACATTCTGCCCATCGCTGGGGACACAAGCTCTGGAGAAACAAAGCTCTTCTCAATGTGAGCATCACCTGGGACGACACAGAAAGCACTGGCCTCTAGTTACCAACTAGAGCAGACAACTGCAAGAACCAGACATTTGTGATTCATGAGGACTCAGACCTCTGGCAAAATCACTCCTTGCATCTATGCAGAGCTGGCAAAGAAAGAAATGAGACTGTGGTTCCTCCTCTCCAAGTAGGGTTTATCTGTAAGGTCCTCTGTAATGGACATATCTGTACAATGGACACAGCAGGAAAGATGTGGCTATCTAGATCCACTCCTAAAAACAGTTCAACTCAGGGACACAGGCTAAGTGGACACCAATCAAGGGAGAATTTTTACTGCTTCTTTACCAGAGGAAAGAAGGTTACTGCTGCTATCTCTGCAATCCAAGGCAGAAGCGAGTGCTGAAGACTGATAGGATGGGAAGGGGGTCGAGGGGCCATTTCTATAGAAAACAGGAAGACTTGGTAGGAGCATGGGCTTCTGTGGAAAGCTGAAGAGGGATATCTATCTATGGCGCATGTCTTTGTTGGGAAGCCAATGGTTTGAATGAGGTTTGAAGATTAATTCCCCAGTGTAACACTGCTGAAGTTACAGAGCCTTTGAAAGCTTTATAGACACACAGACTCACTTTTCATGAGGGTTAATATTTTTCTTAAGAAACTGGATTTGTTCTCTTGGGACTGATTAGGCCTCATAAGACTGAATTAGTTACTGCAAGAACAGGTTGATATAAAGTGAGTTCTGCTTTCTTGGCTTACTCCCCTGCCAGTCTTAAGTTATAGATTCTCAATTCTCTCTTCATAGACTCTTCAAGGCTCTTGACGGGCATGGAATTCCTTTAATCAACATTTAGACCAACATACTTCCAAGTCCAGGAATATGAAGGAAACTGCAGAGCACATCGGTATTAATCTCATCTCCATCAGCATCATCACCACAACTGTTATCACTTAATAAATAAAGAAATCAAACTCCTAAAGAAATTAAATAACTTTCTCACATTAACAGAGCTAGAAAATAAAAGTTGAGTTCCAATGCAGCTCTGTCTGGTTCCAAAATCCATTGATCCAGGCTATTCTTCTTATGGCCTGATTCAGTTTGGGAGGCAGAGTCCAAGATCAAGGTACCCATCTGTTCCTCTCTGGTGAGGGCCCCCTTGGCTACATGATCACATAGCAGAGAAACAGGAAGGGTACCAGACACGTGCAGGAAGCCTCACTCTATAACATCATGTCTCATGAGCACTCATTCCATACAACCAGCATTAATTCCTTTTAAGGGTGGTCAATGACCTCCTGTGAGCTAATTATCTTGCACTGTGCCACAATTTTAGAAGGCTCCACCACCTCAACACTGCCATGCTGGGGACAGAACACAGAAACCTTGAGAGAACAATCTCAAGCTAAATCCAAACCATAGGAGGTTCTAATTCTTTTTGCTTACACACACACACACACACACACACACACACACACACACACATACAATCACTTTCAAATCCAGATATTATGCACACTCCTGTAATCCTGGCACTTTGAGAGGCTGCATCACTTCAAATCCCACCTCAGCAACTTAGCAAGACCCTGTTTTAAAAAGGATGGGGATGTAGCCCAGTGGTACAGTGCCCCTGGGTTTGATCCTAAGTACCATGAAAGAAAGAAAGATAGAATAAAAGAAAGAAAATTTCTCAAATGTAGTATCTGCTTTTTCTTGTTAGAAAGTCATTTTGTATTTGTGTGTAAGGTCCCATCCCAAATTTCACTGCAAACAAAACTCACACACACGCAGTCACACCGTGGGAGTGAATGAGCATCTACATCCTGAGTCTGAAGTCATCCCACCTTATGAGACTGTTGCCTACTTCTTTCCTTATACATTGCAAGATACTGTAGAAATGGGATTTTTCAAGTAAGCTGGTGACACTCTTTCACTCAGCATACATTGACTTACATAAATTTTGCCCCTTGTCACCATTCTTTCTTATTTCCGGTTCATCTTAAATTAAAAGCAGTACAATAATAACCCAAGAACATCATACCCCTGAATTTCAGCCACTTCTCTCTGGAGGATCTTTTCTCTTTTTTGAAAGTATGAGCTATTTTTTGGTTCCCACGTGTTCCTCTTTCTTACTTGTCACCACACATTGCTTTCTACAAGGCATAATCACATTCAAAATCTGTTTTTATTCCACAAGATTCACAATAAGACTCCTTGGGGAGAAAGAGAATGACTTCAGGATCTTAGATTTCAAGATTCACCAAAGTAAAGAGTTGCAGTCACCTCTGCTAATTCAATTCTTCTCTTCACTCATTCTGTCAGTGTTTGTTGAGCATGTACTTTGTGCCAGGAAATATTCTGAGCATTGGCAATATATATTTGACTTGGCTCATGGAAGGGACAAATAAATAACATATTATTCAAACTTAGATCTCATCCCTGGACTCTCCACTCTCACATACAACTATCTCCCAAACAACTCTCACTGGGCATTCAGTTGAACTCAAAATAGATCTTTCTTAACCTGAGTGAAGGACTACTCCATTAGCTCAAGCTAAAATACGGATTCATCCTTGACTCCTCTTTCTCTACCAAATCTATCATTTCCATATAACCAAGATATAACAACTTCTTACCTTCTCAACATCTCAGCCCTCTCCCCCCTGGTCCAGATCGCAGCATCTCCCACTTGGATCACTGCAGTAGCCTCCTGGCCAATCTGCCTACGTTCAACCCTCCCCCAACACATACACACGAGTCTATTCTAAACTCTAATGCTCAAGTGATCATTGCAAAACAGAAGTCAGACAAGGACATCCTGGGCTCAAAATTATCCAGTGAGTTCCCATCCCACTCAAAGTAGAAGCCAAAGTCCACCCAAGCTTCCTGTATTAGCTGGATCTCTCCTACTTTTCAGACCTCATCTTCTGCCATGGGTTCACCCTGACTCATTCAGCGCCTGCTCCGTGTGGCTCCTGGAATGCGCCTGTGCACTGCTGCCTCAGGGCCTTTGCACTTACTGTTCCTTCAACCTAGAAAGAGCTTTCCTTCATATCCACCTGCCTCACTCTTTCATTTCCTTCATGTCTCCACAACCACCTTCTAAAACCATCCTTCACCTTGTCTTTCCCTCTCACACTCACTCAACCTCCTTGGCCTGTCTGACGTTCCTTAATCAACTTTGATATACTGCACATTTACTTATTGAATTCCATATAATTTGTCTTCCCAACTAGAATGAATGCTCCAAGAGACAGGATCTTGGTAGAGGAAGGAATAGTCAGATGATTGGCTAGCTGGTTGGTTGGCTTGGGGTTTTTTGTCCTTTATTCCTTCCTATAACATGCCTGGCATACAGAGAACGCTCAAAAAATACTAGCTTAATGAATGGCTCTCTAAAGACATGTAGTATGCTTATAAACAAGCAGCCATGAAAACAGAGCAAAGAGTCACAAGGACAACTACAGGTGTCATCTTTTCAAGCAGAGTACAGGAAAAAAGGAGACTGAGCCAAGAGAACTTTAAATATCAAAGTCTTTACTATAGATGCAAAAAAATCCCAGATTTTTCCTCTCCGTGGCCACATTTTTTACTATATGACTATGTAGCTCCTCCCAGTGAGAACTGGACTCTGCTTTTCCTCTGGGCTGCCTTGTGTCTTCCTGTTGTGGATGAAGTGACAGTAAGTTCATTAAGCTTAGGTCCTAAGAGACCGAGCAAAGTTTCCCCTTTCTCCAGGCCCTCTGCCACTACCGTGGGAGATACTGGGCCAGCCTGAGAGAGGATGGGGGACCCCGTGGAGTGGAGCCAAGTCATCCCAGCTCAGACCATCCTAAGGCAGCCGGCCTCATCTCTCCATCTCGGGCCCAATCCACACGCGCCAAGCACAGCTGAGATCAACCAAGTGCCACCACCCAGCCACCCCATCGGCCTGAGAGAACAGCACTCCAGACACATGGGAGAAATGAATAAATGGTTACAGTTTTAAGCCACTAAGCTTGGGGATGGCTTGTTCTGTTATTGCATTGGCAGGATCAGCCCCAGCATGTACGAGGCTGCTAAGCTGCTTTGCTCTGAATAAACTGTATCCGGGACCCCTCCCCATGTGGTTTGATTCTTCTGGCCTGGGATCTGCAGGAATAAGACATGCTAGCCACCCACACAGGGTCTCAGAGCAACAGACTGGCCCTTAGGTCCACAGAGCCACTGGAGTGTAGCCCAGAGAGCAGACCAGGTTTCAGGAAGAGGAACAGCTTGGATACGAAAGATGCACAGAAGTAAACGCTGCCCTCTGAGGTGACGTGGGGGACACTGAGCTGAACACCCTGACCTGAACATTTCAACAAGGCTCTCAGGCATCCGGCCCCACTCGGGCTCCAGAACACACTGCAGGAGCCCCCCTGCACTGTACCAAAACAGTGCCTCCCTCAAGGACCGAAGTCACACAGGCTGAAGCTGCGGATGCCCGTCTTGATATGAAGCCTTTAAGACGGAAACCCCATCTAGAGCTGCCATGTGGCATTATGTAAATGCTTCCATGGCACCTAGAAGGTCAGTCTATTTCCAGATGATCCCTGCACTTTCCCATAACCATGGAAACTCTTCTCATTCTCCAAGATATAAAGCATAACAACTAGCAAGGATAACAGCAACTGAACTGTTTGCTAATGATGACCCTTTCTTTCCCCGGGGAAATGAAAGAACTCACAGATATGGCCCTCCATTTGGGTGAGGGAGACCTGGCCACCATGTCTCACCCTAGTTCCTGTTGCCATGCAGAAGCCTATGCCTCCTGTGTGCTGGGTAAGTTATACCCAGAGTGACATCAGCGATCTCTCCTATCTATCAGCCGAGCTTCCATTAAATACAGGACTTCCGATCTCAGCCAACTGCCAAAAGCAAGAACTCAATACATATGTGTTAGTGACAAACAGAAATCATAAGAGGGACTATCTCAGTGACCTCGTTATGTTGTCCCTCTGACTGCCAGTGTCCCCTCGCCGATGCAGCACGGCCTCCTTGGCCTCCTCTCTGTCTCTCCTACCTGGGATTTGCAGGTGCTCTTTGGCTCCCTCCCGTACTTTCTCCAAGTCTCCTCAAAGATCACGTATCAGCATCTTTCTCTAACCAAGCAGTATAAAAAGAACTGACTAGCAACTCCTCTCTCTGGCAGCACTCTCCAGGCCTTTTAACCTAGTTGGTTTTTCTGAATTACAAGGTCTGCTTAGCTAGCTATGTGTGCACTTACAGGTATGTCCGTTATCACACACACACACACACACACACACACACACACACACATATCAACTCAAGCTCCTGATTTAGTTCAGTGCTGTATCCCTTATGCAGCCAGCAGTGCCTAACACATGCAAGGATCGTTCATAAACCGGTTTCTTAAGCACTCACTTTGCACCAGGAAAAGTACACAAGACCATCACCCAGAAATAAGACTCTCCTATGGAATTATCAGAGCAACCCTCGTGCTGTCGCTGGTTCTCAGCCCATCCGAGCCCACACTCCCAGAGCACCAGCTGCTCTCTGCGCACCTGAGTGACCGCGGAGGTTTTGACAACAGTCATGTCTGGCAAATACACAGAACGCTGGAGCTCTTCCTTCTACCATTCTGCATCACATGCCACAGCTTCTGTCCAGGAGGCAACAACCTGAGACTGGATTTTCCTCTCCAGAACAGAGGAGTAGTAGTGGCTCCGGCTTTCCTTTCTTAAATATTAATTCTGAATTTTCTGGTGGAACTGGAAGGGGACAAGAAAAGACGGGTCCTGGCTTGGGGAGGAGGGAAACACAAGCTCACCTGCTCTGAAACTCCCTCCGTTTTTCCAGAGTCCCTGCCTCAAAGTGCTGTTTCAAGCCCTCACTGCTCTGGAACTTAAGAAAACCATCCACGAAAAATATTAGAAATACAAATGAAAAGTCCAACCTGCCATGGACGTGCCCTTCGCTTAGTGCCAGTGTATGTCTCCTGGAGCCTGGTCGCATACTGTGGACCCCGCTCTGCTCTGCCTGGCAAAGGGCAGCAGGTCGTGCCCGGACCAAGGGGACAACCCCTTCTCTGCTGCTATCAGCAGCGGCTGCATTTTCTCCACAGCTCTGCTGTGTCCACACCACCGTCAGGGACGCGTCACACTCCCGCACCACAGGTGTTTCCCTGGCAGGTGCGAGCGTTGTCCCGCTGCTGCCTCCCTAGGGATTAATCCACCTCCGTCACACCGAGGTGCTCCGGGAAATGTGCTGACTCAGACCGGAGCTCGCCGCGCCCACTGCGCCGCCAGAGCCCTCGGGACAGGTCACCTCCTGTGGAAAGGGCAGGACGCAGTAGCACACAAGAGACCACGGAGGACCAGAACGACCCCGAGCTGGGTACAACACCTCATTCTCATCCACGTTCCCCCACCCGCCACTCTCTGTGCCCCCAAGACCCTCACATTCACCCTCCAAACTGGCTTAGAAATCCAGCAAATGCCCCACCCCGCCGAGCCCGGCCGCTCACGTTAGAGCCCGAGACTCCGACAACGTAGTTACCTTTAAACGGAGCCGCGATTTCCGATCAAGGGCAGCGCCTCAGCGCCTGCGGCCCCGGACAGCAGAGAGCCGCCGTCTGTCTGCGGAAGGAGCCGCGCTCCTCCCCAGCTAAGCGCGTTTGCTCGCCCATCCCTGCAAAACGCACCGTGCTCGTCCCCTGCGCTCAGACCCATCCGTAAGCTCGTCCCGCGCCGGGACATGGCTCCCACGCCCGCGGGGGCGTCCCCCACCCCGGGAGTACTCTGGAGCCCCGACCCAGAGCCGCCCGCCCCGGAGAGCGCGCTTTCATCCCCCCAACGGCCCAACAGCAGCCAAAGCCGCCACCCCGGACGGAGCTGAAACTCACAGCGGAGGCTCAGGAGGCTCCGCGGACGCGGCTGTCAGTGTCGGAAGCCCAAGTTGCAGAAGTATTTAGGGCGCTGACAGCCCTGGAGGGGAGCGCGCGGCCCCGGCCTCGCTCCGGCCCCGCTCCGGCCCCGCTCCAGCCCCGCGCGCCTGTAGTCCCCACCCGGAGCGCCGGCGCGGTCCCGGCCCGGCGGGCGGTCCTGTTTCCGGCACCGCGCCGCCCGCGCTCTGCGGTCTGGGCGGCCGAGGCGGCGCCGCTCACACCTGCATCGCCGCGCCCACGCCGCGGGGCCCGGGAGCGAGCGCCCGGCCCTCCGCCGGCCGGATCCGGTCCGCGCCGGGCGGGGAAGGGGCCGCTGCGGGCGGGGCTGCGCTTCCAAATCCCCTCCGCCTGAGGACGGACGTTGGGGAGCTCGGAGGGGCGCGCAGACCTGCTCTGCGGAACTTTGGGGCCTCGCTCGGGTTCAGTCGTCACCTCGCGCTCTCCACCCAACCCGCCCAGGACGCGGGGGCGCTGTCGGGGCCGCCGGAGGTGTCAGAGGACCCGATCCCGGCTCCGGGGGAGGGAGAGCCTCCGCAGGCGCCATCCCCGCGGTGTCTTAGCGACAGACGCTGTGGATAGCTGTCTCTACCTCCTCAGAGACTGGAGGGGCTGCGTGGTCACCGCGGCCACACGAAGATCGGGACCCGGTGCCTTCACCCAAGCTCCGCTCTGTCCACCTCCTTCCAAGCCTCCACCGCCATTCAAAAGGATGCGGCAAATTAAACTGCCCAGCTTCACCCCTCACTGAAAGCCTCTTTTTGGAGCATAAGGTTCTGTTTAAGAAGAAAAAAAAAAAGAGCAAAGACGTGACATTGGAAACTCGGAGGCTCAAGCAAAGCGCCGAGCGCTGCAGTCTCAACCGGTCTGAAGCAGCTCGTCTGTGTTCCTCACCCAGCGCCTCCGCCTCCCACCTTCATGGCCGCATCCCTGAGCTGCCTTCTGCTCCTGGCCTCTTCCCGGCTCCCGTCTTCCGAGGCTGGACTATGACCCTGCAAGAGTTTCACCTTCTCAGCCTTCTAGCTTCCTTTCTTTAGGAGCAGCAAAAGTCTACTCTTCACTTCTTCCTCCTGAAACTCTGCCCAAGTCCGTAGAAGAGTTGTGACCAGAGAGCAGACCCTGGCGGGGTGTGACGGCGCAGTTTAATGACTTCACAAAACCATCTCTCGCAAGACTTTTTTTTTTTTTTAATTTTTTTGAAAGGCCTGGGGTGTAGTTCAGTAAGAAGGGCCCTGGGTTCAATCCGCAGGGTCCAAATTAATTTAAAAAGCGGATCCTCACAGCCTCAGCTCTCCCTCAGCACCATCCCTGGCCCTCCAGCCACACAAACTTGGAACTCCTCGAATATGCCTCGGTACCCCACGCCCGGCCTTTCCACGCGCTGACCCCTCTGCCCTGAATATCCTCTTCCTCTTGTCTTACGGTTTCAGCTTCTTCAAGGAAGTCTTCTCCCATCCCCGGAGCACCGAGCTGTGCCTGCTCCACCTAACCCACTTCGTCTGCCACAGCGCCAGACACACTTACATGAGCTGTCTCCTGTCTGTCTCCCACTTTAGACCGGAGGCTAATACCATGTCCCAAGTTAAATCTCTAGGGCCCTTTTCAGCATCAATTTGTATCGCCTACTTTTAAACCCTATATGGATAGAATCATGCACTATGTACTCTTTTGCTTGGCTTCTTTTATGCCAAATATCTGGAAGATCTATCCATATCATTGCATGCATGTATTCTGGTAGGTCGCTCCTTTTTACTGTTGCAAAGTACTCGGCTGATCCCTTCTCCTGTGGTGGGCCAGTGGGTCAATTCCTGGTTTTAACTGCTCTGACTCAAGCTGCCAGGAGCATGTGACAGATACAGCAGTATTTCCTGTGGTAAAGGCAGGGCCTTCCGGAACTGTGGATCACAGAGCAAGTTTTCATCTTAGTGGATGAAACAGAACAGCTTCCCAGAGTAGTTTGACAACTGACAGTCCCAACTGCAATATCTGATTATCTGGAAATATTTCCAGATATTCTACTTCTTTGCTAGAGCTTGGCATTGTCCATTTGTTTTCATTTTAGCCATTCTTGGCACACGGTGCATTTTGGTGTAACTTTAATTTGCATTTCCTTGTTGATTAACAACATAGAGGCAGATGTGGTGTGGATATTTCTGTTCCTTCAGAAGAGCTCTTGTGTTCGCCTTCACCTTGGACGTCATCTCTGGTCTCCCTCACAGACCCTCTGACTCCTGACACAGACCTGCATAGGATACTGCAGTGGGCTCCAGGCCTTTGACTGGATCCATCTGATCCCCAGTACACAGACAGACCCTCCTACCCCTCCACACCTCACTCTGGGGTGCCACTGTGAGCCGGTCTTGTAGATTCTTATAGATTTGTGTGTCTTGCATTAGATCTGATTCTCTAGTAAGCACTGACTGATAGAGATTTGGGGATCTAAGTCGCACCCATGAGGCTGAGGCAGGACTGCCACAAGTTCAAGGCCAGCCTGATCTGCATAATGAGTTCAAGTTCAGCCTGGACTGGTGATTGATGAACTACATTATAATTGCTCAAAAAAAGCAATAATATTAATACTTAGAAACTTTTCATATGTATATTGACCATTTGGACATCCTTTTGTGAAGGGTCATTTCAAGTCTTTTGACCAATCTATTGAGTTTTATTAGTGGTTTTTTTTTTTTTTTGCATTCATCTGTAGGTAATATATCTATAGATATAAATCAATAGATAATGACAGACAATTTTAATATCATCTAGTTTGGGTCTTATTTTTCATTCTCTTGATTTTTTTATTGATGGTACCCAGGATCAAACTCAGGCTATGTGCTTGCAAGGTAGGTGCAATACCACTGGGCTGAATCCCAAGACCTCTTCTCTTAATTTTAATTAAAAACAATTTATCATTTTTTTTCTTTTGTAGTTAAGAGACTGATCATATGATTTTTTGTGTGTGTGAGTCTTGTTTATGAAACCTTTATCTATCTCAGGATTGGGCAACTATTTTCTGTTATTTCCATCTACAAACCTGTTTGCCTTGCCTTCCACTTTAGTTTATGATCTCATCATGTATGTAATGAACTAGAGTCAAAATTTATTTCTTCCATAAACAGCCAGATAGAAAACTATTGTGGAAGAGGCCATTCTTCATTTACCAGCTTACAATAATCCTTTTGTCTTCATCAAGTGATCGTCTAGGTCACTATTCTAGATTGCCTTCTAGATCTGTTCTAGACCAGTTCTAGAATCTCCGTTCTTTCATTGACCACATGTACACATCTTTGTGCCAGCACTGCAGCATCTTAATTAGCTCTCCTCTGTTATGGATCTTGAAATATGATGACGTTCATCCATCAAATTTACTCTACTTCTAAATTGTCACATCTCTCTTAAGTCCTTAGCTTTTCCACATAAACTTTAGAATCAGATTCTCAAATTACACACACACAAATGCTGATGAATTCTGGTTGGAACTGCTTCAATTTGGGAACAGTGAATACCCAATCTATAGTTTTTCAAATCATTTTATATTACTTGTTTCTTTATTCCAATAGGTTTTTAATTTCTTGCAAATACTTTATAGATTCCAATGGGTAGATTTTACATGCATTTGTTGCTTTATGCTTACATATTTGAGTCTTAATTCTATTGTAAATAGTACTTCTACTTCATTTTCCAATTACTAGCTTACCGAACTAAACTTGTATTGACCTGATTTCTACTATCAAAATCAGGTTTGTTTCAATATGTCAACCCATATTCACATACTTCTTTAATGTTTATGGTACATGATATATGTAAATAAAGACAACTTTACTTTTTCCTTCTCAGTGTTTCTACGTTGTGTATAAACTTTCATGTCTGTTGCCTTAGCTGGGACCTTTTATGTAAGGTTTAATAAAAGTGGCAACATTACAAA
>PVIR01014816.1:0-39320 GCA_004026965.1 Petromus typicus
GAGGGACGTGGGTCCATTGAGCCTAAGGCTTCCCTAGCGATCAGGCGTCAAGTCCTAGTCCTGTCTTTCTTCCCTCTGCACAGCCCTCTCCACCTCCTCCCCACCCCAGCACCTCCTCAGTCCTGATGTGTATCGCGTGAGACTTCCACAAACAACCACACTCTCAGCAGGGGCCAGCTTGCAGCTGCCATGTTCACTGCCTCTGTCTTTTGAGCCGCACGTTATCTGTGTGAATGGATGTTCTCACAACCCGTGGAAGCGAAGCAGCGGTGTGTGCTGCTTTGATTGTTTCCTCCTTAGATCTTTGCAAAGCGTATCTCTTGGTGTCTGTGACTGGCTGAGCTGAACGCTGTGCATCCGTGGTCTTTGATCTGTGCTCTGTGTAGAGGGGAGGAGCAGCAGCATCTTCAGAGCATAAGTTGCTTGGGTGCCTGAGGTCAAGGCCAAGTTCAGCAGGGCTGGCTGGCTTTGGTAAGCTACCAGCATCCTGAGTCTCACCTTGCTCATTTCTACCATGGGTCTGGTGGTGGCAGCCTTGGGATCTCTAGGGGGTTCCAGTGAGATCTGGGCCCAGGGCTGGGACCACAGCTGGTCTGCAGTAGGTTCTCACTGGCCCATGTTAATCGAAGTCTTAGAAATCATCTTCCCTGCTCTTTGCCCAGCCACTGCCTGTGTGTCCTATGTCATGCAGCTTCTAAGCCAATGTTTTCAGAATCCTTCTCTTGAAAGCCCTTCTCCTGGCTTCTCTTTCCATGTTCAACTTATTCTAGCCTTTGTCACCTGTCAAAGAGGAGGCCAGCACTCAGTGTCTGAAATTTGGAGCTGAATTCTTTGCCTTACTTTACAGAGCCAGTCTTTCTAAATCAAGCAAGAGTTGATTGCAAACTGTAAAGTTTGAGGAAGCATGGAGCCCCAGAATAGGAAGGACATTCAGAAGTGTGAGGTTCTGGGGCTGGCTGTATGGCTATTGGAGTCTTATTGATCAGTGAACTTGCAGAAGATGAGTGATTTGAAAACTGTCACTAACCAATCATAAAACCATTTTTGTGATTGCTTGTTTGCCAAGACAGTTCTTTACTTCTCAGATTTGTAGACTAGGAAGGAAGCTGCAGAGCTGTCAGCCTCTGTAGGCCCAGGGGCTCTGTGCCCTGATGACTATGGTGTGCCTGGCACCTGGCGTGATGTCTAACGTACACTAAGCATCCACAGCAAACGCGGCCGTCCCTCTGTAACCACTGAACCCCTTTGCTTTTCCCTCTTTTCAGTGCTTAATAATTGTTTAGTAACATCTTTTCAATTTTGTAGGGAACAGCTACAAAATGTTTGGAATCCTGTTCCTCAGCACTTTGACACCACCGTGACATAATCAGGGCACTGGCTGGTTTCATTCTGCCTCAGCATTTTCAGGTTAGATCCTAGATCCAGGACGAGTGAGAATGAGAATGAGTGGGGGAAAAACATGGCAGGGATGGGGTCAGGTCAGGGGGCTGGAATGTACAGAACAGAAATGCTTCGCCTTTCAGGCTAACGGAGAGGAAGCCAGTTGGGGTGTGACATAGATAATTGGGGAAGGTTGAGTGCCCAGGAGAGGGACAAGGTCATCTGCTAGTCTGAGGTGGGAAACCCAGAAGAAGATGTTAGCCTATCATATATTAACAATAATAATAGATAACATTTAAGTACTTGTCAAAATAGTTAACATTATTAAATATTTTGTGACAGATATTAACTCATGTCTGATATTTGAGCAGATATTGTGAGCCTTATGAGGCAGGAATAATAGAGCAGCCATCATTACTGTTTTATAAGTGAGGAAACTAGGGTGAGAGAAGTCAAATCCGAAGTCATACCCAGCATGTTGTGGAACAAAGGCTCCAATTCAAGAATCAGTGCTGTTGCCCGGTCTATGAAATGAGCCTAATGCTGATCATACATGGTGCTTTCAGGTTGGACTCAAGAATATAAACAGATGAAGTTAATTTAATGATATATTCTATTTAATTCATTGTATTTATTGGGTGAAGTACTTACCCAGGAAAAAACATGGCCCTGGAAGAGTTGGAATGGAGGAGTGATCTGGACCGATGCAGGATCAGCGTGCAAGGGCTCTGGAGGCTCCTCCAACACTGAGGACACTGGCAGCGGAAGCCAAGGGCCGGTTGTCATGGAGGTTCTGGATCCACAGCTAGGTGACCTGAAGTCTCAGCGAAGTCTTGATCTGAGGAGTGGAGCAATTGCTGAAGAGCCCTAGTGATAGCGAGAGTGGAAGACAGATTGGTGGGGGACCTGAGAGTGATTCCTTCAGGAGAGGATAGGAAGAAAGGAGTCCAGAGCCGCCTAGGGATTCAGAGGTCGGACTCTTAGCACTTTGACACCACGGTGTCAACACCTTCTGTTATGACAAGAGAGTGCTGGAGAAAGGGCGGGTCTGTGCACATCATAAGTTCAGTGTTGGATTGTAGAATTTGAGGTGCTCATAGTCCAAGCAGAGTGAAGCCCAGAGGTAACTGGGTTGAAGGGGAGTATTTGAGAGTCAGTGACCTGTTGTAGCCCTGAGAAGCTGTGACATTACCTAAGTATATATAGAGTATATATATTACCAAGTGTATATAGAGTGAGGAAGAAACGCTAGACTCACTTGGCCCTCTCGCGCGTTCCATCCACTGAGCCATCCACCCATTCAGGCATCTCCAGACCTTCCCAGCATCCCCTTGGTGATGTGCCTACCATCCCAGTCATCTTCCCATTTATTTGTCTCTCCTCCTTCACTCTGCCATCCTATCTCATCCATCCATTCATCCTTTCTGCCTCATTCCAACAGCCCACTCCACATGTCTGAACCCCTGTCTACTCATCTACCATCTTGCATGGATACTTAAATCCATTATTCATCCCTCTGTCCCACTAATAAACAAACTCATTAATAAGTGTAAGTTTATGTTCATTACTTGTTGAAATCATAATTTTATAAGTGTTTGGGCTAAGTGGAATGTATCATCAGATTAATCTTACCTATTTATATTTAATTTTTAAACTGTAACTACTAGGATATTTAAAATTATACATGGAGCTTACATTTGTGACTTGCATTGTATTTCTGTAGTACAGTGCTAATTTATACAACCCATTATCCACTCATCCACCCATCATTCATCTCTCTACCTACTTATCAAGCCATTTGTCAACCCATTCATCTCAACATTTATTCCCTTCCACCTTTTCACCCACACCTGTGTTGCTCTCACAGGTATTTCGTGATTGTGGGTCAAAAAATGGTGAGACAGGCTGGAGCAGAAACTTTCCTGAGATAAGACACATAGGGCTGGGATTTGACTCTCTAAGATCAGGACTCTTTACTTTTCATTGTGATTGCTTATTTGCTAAGTGTCTTTTCAAAAAAAAAAAAAAAAATCCCTTGGAGGAACATGGTGTGCTTAGGTTAGGGGTGGCTGTTGGAATAGGGGCCCAAGGGCCCCTCTCCAAGGCGACCATCATGTGTGAGGAGAGACAGATCCTTTAGAAGTGTCTGTGAGCCCGTCCCTGGTGGTTGTCATGAAAGGGTTATCCCTACACATTCGATATTTGCGAAAATGTGGGTTCTTTCAGATTCCAAAACTCATTTCCATGACAAAACTCTTGGGAAGAGAAGATGAAGGCCTGGCTTTTGCAGAACAATCTTCCAGCTGTAATGAGGACTGAAGATGGCAATGGGAAAAGGAATTATAATTAGAATATGAAATGGGGAAAATTAATCTATTCGAGTCAGTGGTAAGAGGATGTTCTCCTGACGTTTCATGGCAATTCTTAGGCTGTTGTTTGTCCATACACAGTTGTTTTTTTTTTTTTTTTTTCACATTTTAAAGCGTGCTGAAGGTTGTGTGGTATGAAAAAAGATTTTGGCTGAGGGACTGATACATTGTGAAATATGCACAGTAGTCCATCCCCTGTGCCACTTTGCTCTGTGTGTGTGTCTCCATGCACATGCAGTATATGTTTGTGTTCATATGTGTGTACTGTGTTAGATAGTCACAGACTCATGATGCATTTGCACATATCTGGCTTACCCTCCTTTCCTGGGTGTGCGCCTCTTGGGGGTGTGGTACAGTCATGCACAGTGGCTGTGACCTGTGCTCACTTATGCTGGAACTCTGTGCACATTACTTGTGTTGCTTTGTGTCGTCCATGGACTTGGGACATGTGTGAATGAGTATTGAACTCTGAGCTGGGTGTGAGATGGTTCATGTGAACATGCACAGGTAGCACACATGTGTCCCTAGGCCCGTACACACTGCATATGTCACATAGCTTTGTGTCCACTTCAGCGTATACTGGACAGTGTGTATGGAGGTGAGCACTTTGCATCTTGTCTGTGTGACGGGGGAGGATGTGGCCTTCTGTGTCAGAGAGAAGAGACAGCTTCATGGCCATGTCCTTGGCCTGCACGTTCTTCCTCAGGAAGAGTGCCACATCAGGAGGGTTCAGGGAGGAGGGCCAGGCCCTCGTGGGAACCAGAAGAACCTGGGGGCCTCTTTTTTCCTCCCCCACAAGGGCTCTACAACGGACAGCGCTGGCAGAGGTACACAGATCCCAGGTCTCTCTCTGCCTCAGGGCTCCTGTCCACTGCTGCTTGGCTTGGCGTGCTCCAGGGCACTGTGCCGGGTGACTAGGGAGATCTGAACTGAGACAGACCAAGACCCCGCCAGGGATCTGCCCCAGCCCCTGCCTTGAAAGCCAGAAGCAAGTTCTACTGGCAGCTCTTTTTAATGTGCTGGTTGAATAAATGAGTGAATGACTAAGACTCCTTGAGAAATGCTGTGCCGACCTCATGGGACTCTGCGGTTCCATCCTTTGCCTGCACCCAAGGCTCCAGCTCTCCAATCTAGGCCTTTCTAGACAATTCCTACCTTTCCTGAGCCTCCAACACACTGTCAAGTCTCTGTTAGGTTATATGGAAAGATCTAGAAAAGTTTATCTTTCTGTCACTTGATCTGGTCCCTCCCCAGCTGTGTGATCTTTGGTAACTACTCACCCTACACGCCCTGTTTCCTTGGTAGAATACTTTCTTCCTGGGGCCGTTGGAAAAATTAAATGAGATCGTTTATGTAAAGCATGTCACTCATTGCCAGCTACACTCATTCATTCACTCAATATTTATCAGTTAAATATTGATAAATTGTGCTCACCAGGGAATGAGGCAAACAGTGACTTGTAGCTCACTTTCATAAGTGGTAGCTATCACACAGGTTTTGGGGGACACATTTCTTTCTGTTCTTTTGTTACATCTGGTCATATTTCTAATCACTATAGTGTTTGCTTACTACTGGCTTATAAAATGTTTCAAAGAAGTTTAACTTAGTTTTCCATTTCCAATTCATTATTTCTTTTCTGCTGGGCAATGTCAGGGATTGAATGCAGGCCCTTGTGCTGGCAAGGTAGGCATGGTGCCTCTGAGCTAAATCCCCCAACCCCAGTTAATTATTTCTATTACAGTATGCTTATAAATTATGTACAGTTTTATTTAAAAGTTTGACTTTTATCAAAATAATAACAACTATGTTGACATCATAGGGTGCCCAGTAGCTTTTGTTCCGAGCTCCCCTACCTTCCTACATCATAGTCCCCTCCCTGATGCCAGCCTGATATCCCTTCACTGACCTTCAGAGATGACCAGGACACAGCCCCAGCCCCATGTCTGTGCACATGACAGATGTGGGGCAATCTGTGTTGTGAGAGGGACAGTGAGAGGAGGTGAGACCACAGCAGGTCTCCCGGAGGAGGTGACCTCTGAGGAGGGCCTCGAAGTATGTGCTGTGGGGGTCCTACATTTGGGGTCAGTGTCCAGCCTCTAACATGGCACAGCCCTTTTTTCTGGTAATCTGCACTCGCCGGAGAACACAGCCTGTCTTTGTGCTGGACAGGTATGTCACCACCAATACTGCTGCCTGGATGGGAAGACTGGCTTGGTAAGAGACAATCTGAATTGTGTGCTTTATTCATTCACTCAGTAAGCACTTCCTGAGCGTCTTTTCCATGCAAGACACTGTTCTCAGATCTTGGAAGGCATCACAGTTCAGTAGGAGGATCCAACCTTCCAGAATAAACACGATGAGTAAGTAAGTGTTAGAAAATGCTAGAAGGTATGGGGGACAAAGAATAAAGAGGGCAGGACACGTGCATGGTGGGGGTGGGCTTTCAGGGATGAAGCTAGCATCGGATCAGTTGTTGAACAAGGCCTCTGGCAGGAGGACCATGAGCTGACATCTGTGCAGGTGAGGTAGTGCGGAGCTCTCCAGTCTTCTGGATGACTGCTTGGCGAGGTTTACCAGAATGACAAATGGACATGCCGCTGAGTCCCACAGTTGCACAAATCAGTCTTACAGATGAATTCATACCCTCGTACAATGATGAATGTACGAAAATACTCATCACAACAACATGGAAATCGCAGAAGACTAGAAACAGGGCAGCTGCCCATCTCCTCAGCCAGCTAAATATGTGTATAACACCCTTACTTATGAAATACCAGGTACCAGCAAAAAGAATTATGCTCTGTATAGCACTTCCTGAGATGTGTTGCTACAGGAAAAAAAAGGTGTAAAGCGGTATGCATGTTACGCTGTCATTTGGGTGGAAGAAGTAACCAGAAAATGTATCAAGGTGGACTATCTTTAAGAGGAGGCGGGAAGGCTGTGGGCATGGCTGCCTCTGGGGAGGGACAGTGGCTGTCTGGGAGTGGGATGAGAAGGATTTTCAGTTAAAACAGTATACCCAGTTGTCCCCACTTGTGAGGGCACTGGCTGCAAATGGCTCACAGCAGGTATAATCCTTGAATATTTGTCCCTGATCCAGTGTGTGTGGGGGAGCGTCTTGCACAGAAAGTCACACCTCCCCATGTCTCCTGGGGGCAGCCCACACCAGTGACTGATTTACATGGATTACAGAAGGCCCCCTCCTCCATGCCGGGACTTCTTGTGCAGTGCAATCCATGCTCCACAGCTACCTGGGATCAGGCTGAAGTGAGTGAGTCTCCAACCAAGACCACGTCCTTGCTTGGCTTCAGCTCCGTCTCAGCCTTACGCATTCTTCCTAAGGAGCACGTCCTCAAACATTACATGCATCGAACCCTTGCCTCAGGCTGTACTTCTGAGATCACCTTTCTCAAGGGAGAGAAGCACCTGAAATTGAGTGAAATACAGTCCATACTAACTCACCTCTGAGAAATGTGTTCCAATTTGCAACATCCTATGAAGAAGGAACTATTCTCAGTGTCCTTGTTGACCCACAAGTCACTTGAGATGCCAACTCATTGCCACACATCAGAGGGAAGAGGGAGCTCAGACCTGAGAGCAATGCTGTCATTGCTCCCTGCTGTGGGACTCTGCCTAGATCCAGGCCTGGCAGCTTCTTCAACACAGAGCTATAGTTCCTCAGTGCACTCTGGCCTCTGGCTGCTGCTCCCAGAGCTTTCCTGACAGCATTTTAATCGGAGCTGCTTCTCTTTCTCTGTTCTAGTTTGATGGTGACAGTGCCTACGTGGGGATGAGTGACGGAAACCCAGAGCTCCTATCAACTGGCCAGGTGGGTGCTCCCCCTCCCTGAGCCCACGTCCGAACTTTGGGCTGGCTGCTGCTGAGCTGCTGTGTAGAAGAAAGGGGTGCTGAGTTGGGGGGCACAGCCCATATCTGTCCTTAGTCGGATGTAGGAGATGTCAGTTGAGTTCCTACAAGGGGCAGTGGGTGTTTTCTGTAAGTCAGCTAGACTGCTGCTGGCTTCAAATGCACATGACTGAAGACCTGGTGAGACTCAGACTGTTTCCCACATTTCCCACACTCAGGGAAAATCTCAGCATCTCTGAGTAGCTATGTCCTTTGAACCCTTTCCTGCTGTGCCAGAGGCAGGCACAGGACACATTCTCAGGTGGATCACACGCGCCCATGAGGGTCCCTCACCCCCCTGGAGGTAGTGGTCTGAGGCCATTGGAGAGGCTTTGGAGTTTTGTAGATACTAAGAAACCCTGGAAGCTGAGAGATAAGTCCGGTCCTGGAGCCACCCTCTGCTGTCTGCAGCCCAAGCTGGTGGTCCCTTAACCTTTTCCAGATGAGGAAGCAAAGCTATTAATTCATGCACATACATGTGCCATATATCTGGGACAGGTCCTGTGGGGCCACAGACATCACAGTAAGATGTGAGTCTGTGGTTTTAGAGGGTAGTACCGGTGGGGGAAGACTGCAGTCCCAGTGGGACAGCTGCAGGGCACTTTGTCCCCTTTTCCTGCCACAGCAAGGATGTTCATACTGGGGCCACAGCACCCCGCCCCTCACCTGGCCTGTCTCCATGTGAGTTCCAGGCTGCTGCTCCAAAGCTGCTTTTCCATTGCTTCGATATGTTCCAGCCTGCGAGACTGGTGGACAAAGCCTCAGGTCCTGGAAGCATCCACTGATGTCATTTATTGTCATAATCAGCTTGGAAATGTGCATATCTCAAAAGACTGGAGATCATCTCCGAACATCTCGTGTTGGCTAAGGCAGTAGCATTTGTTACTGCACTGAGTCTCAGAGTCCCAGACTTACTGTGGTGAAATTAGTCTTGGCTGTGTCCTTCACTTTCTTTATCAGTGGGACAAAATACCTGATACCCACAGCTCAAAGGAGAGGCTTATTTCGGTTTATGTTTCAGCTCCTAGTCTGGTGGCTCTAAGGCAGGATGGCATGGCAGGGGGACAAGGCAGAGGGGAGCTGCTTGTGACATGGCCAATAGGAAGCACAAAGTGAGGGGACAGATAAACCCTTCTAGGCCGTACCCCCAGTGCCCTGCCTCCTCTGGCCAGACCCCACCTCCTAACAGGAAGTCACTTAGTGGCCCCAAATCCACTCACCTCCCCGGATCCCTACCTATGAGCACATGAAGCTCTTGGGAAGCATCTAGATATTAACCCTTCCAATTCCGGTGGGAAATGATGGTACAGTCCTTCTACCTGGAAGAGAAAGAAAGACATGAGGCTGTGTCTGCTCTAGACTTGGGCACAGGGAAAATAGTGCTTGAGAAGAAAGTTGGAGCAAATACATGTCCTCTTCTCTTTCCCCAGTTCTTTAACAATAACCCCCTCAGACCTCTGCCCCTGGTTTGCAAAACCCTTTTGGGTATTTATTTTAGCTGATCTTCACAGGAGCCTTGAATATGAGTAGATATTACCAGTAGATCTGTTTTATAGACAAGGCACCTGTGATTTGAAGATTTGGCCCAGGTGACCCAGCGCCACAAGCCCTGTTCCCCTCCCAGACCTGCTACCCACTTGCTTCAGCCTAAGTGCCACTTCCTTGGAGGACTTTTTGTGGCCTCCACATCCAAATTAGGTACTGCCCTGTCATTCTCATGGCACCAGGCCATTTCAATTTGTGATGGTTGTCACTGTCTGTGAGCATCTACATGCTGGTGTGATCGCTTTAGTAACATCTGGTTTCCACTCTAGACTGTGGCGTCTGTGGAGGGAAAGTCTGCCCTCTCCTGCTCACTGTTGTGCACCCTTGAGAGGGTACAATGTCTAGTTCACAGAAGTCACTGGGAAATACTTGTATAACGAGTTCTTTTTCTGAACACTCCTTTCCCTAACAGGGGAAGAAGGTGTTGGACTTCCAGAGATTTACCCCAGACCTCCCATGCTGTTACCCAGAGGGTCTCCTCTTAAGGCTTTCTGAAAAAGATATTGGGATTCTCTGAGATTAACTAAATCTGCCCAGGCGCATGAGACAACCTTGATGTGGGCAAATTTTGTCGAAGCAGTTCTGACTTCTTAGAGGGTATCCATTTTGCCGTATGAAAAACAACTCAAAACATTATGATTTAAAACAACAAATGTCATTGTTTGGTGGTTTGGCCGGTCAACTGTGTGTTTTGTCTGGTCTTGCCTGAGTGGCAGCAGTAAGCTCCAGGGTGGCCATGGGCTGGTTGGCATATGGACTGTCTTTCTCCAGTAAGGGGGTAAGTGTTCCCAGGATGAGAAGGGCAAAAGCTACCAGACCTCTTGAGGCCTTTACTTGGAACCGGCAGATACAGCCAGAACTGCCTTCTGGCCCTTCCTATTGGTTGAAGCCAGACACCAATCTAGATTCAAGGACTAAGGGAAATGGACTGCATCTCTTGATGGGAGAGGCCGCAAAGCATTGTGGGTTTTTCCTAAACCACCACATCTGGGAAACACAAAGGATATGGTTCACACTGGTTTCGCTAAAGAATAACTCAGATTCATCCAGAGCCTGCAGCACTTCATGGCTCCGTAGGACTTTACTGGCTTCCAGTCTTTGATGGCAGGAGTTCTCCTTGGAGTGTTCCCTTGGACTCACACACAGGTGAATACTCTTACGACCTGGTCCTCTGCAGGAATTGTGTTGTCCTTCATTGTCTGAAGGACTAACGTAAAGGAGTGACCAAAGTGAAGTTCTCACAGTCAACAGAGGATTCAGAAACTAAGCACTCTTAATGTCCTAAAATATATTTTGTAAATACAGTTAAATACCAGTTTCACGGGCACCTATATTATCCAAGGTCTAGATAGGAGTAGGAAGCCATTTCTGGAAAGCACTTGCTTCCAGAATGTCCAGTTTCACCACGTTACAAGCCTACTCTTTATGTAACACTTCCAGAAAATCATCTTTATGTAAAAATTGCAGCCTTGATTGAGGCTCCCATGGGTGTGTGTTAACCAACTGTGTCCCTTTTTAAAATTTCCCAAACCAGCTCTTACGGGCTTGAGGTTGGTTTCACAAAACCTCCATTACTTAGTTTCTGCAATTCTCCACAAAATTCCTGCCTAACTGCTTTAGCTTTCACAAATTACCATTCTCCCTTCCACAGGACCTTGTATTTCATTTGTGCCAGACTTGCCTGGGTAGCCTGAGAATGAGACACAGTTCCCAGGGAGGGCTAGGGTCCCATTGGCTGCCTTGGGGCTTAGAGGGCCTGGCACAGACCAGTCCTACCCCTGCTGAGAGCAGGTCCTTCCAGGAGTTACAGGGATTGGTATTTCCTGGTTCAGTGATGTAGGAAGAATGAGACTTCCTGGGAAGAGGTGGAGAGGGAAGGAAGGAGGCTTGGGCCTCAGCCGACCTGAATATTTGAATTCTATTTCTTCTTGCCCTCGCATAGGTAAGATGCCCAAAGGCAGGTGATAGCTACTTCCTACTGAGTAGGGGAGGAATGTTAGCCTCTTGGCGTGGTGGGAGCAGGAAATGAGGTTGGGTTATGAATTCTGTTGGCGCTTGCCGGGATTCTTTTTGACAGCCAGTGCACCCATGTCTGCGTCTGTGCTGACTGCCAACCTTCTCTAGAAAATTGGCCTCTGCCAAAAGGGACCAGTGAGGGGAAGGCGGTTCGGGTAGTGGTCTGAAAGCCGATCTTTACTTTCTCCAAAAGTAACCAACTCTGTGGCTCCCCAGGAGATGAGAGCACATCTTGTTCTGTCCCTCTTGCCCAGACCTGCGCTGCAGTGTCCCTTTTCCCGAGAGTTCTGCACTGCCACCTTCATAGGAATCCCCTACTTGGGTCCTACTTCAAGGGAATCTAAACTGAGAGAGTATGCAAAGCACCGGTGTTCAAAAAAACTAACGGTGACTTATTTTTATTGTCTTTATTACCATAAATAATGCTTTGGTTACACGAGATGAGTCTCTGATCACCTCTGTTTCTTTATAGATACTCTCTCTTCTGATGGGAATCCCCCTAGCCATTTTCACCCTCCTCCCCCATGCCTGTACAGGGGCACTACACATGTCAGCCCCTCATTTGACTTGCTGGATAGAAAACTAGAGTTTTTTAGTCTCATGGCTCTAAAAACAGTTTCTGCAAAAAATCTGAGTTTTTCCAAAGGATTATTGAAAGCTGTTATGTATGTGTGTGTCCAAGTGTACATGTATCAAAGAGAGAATCGGAGATCAGTTGAGATTGAATGGCATGATTAGATCTGCAGTTTTAAAAGTAGCCCAAGAGTTCTGACTGGGAAGATGTGGTCATAGGCCAAATAAAGGGTCTGGTCCTGGATTTGGCAAACAAAGAGATGGAGAGAGAGAGACATGATCTGAAATGTTTTGGAAATAAAATCAGTAGATGTTGTCAGTGATGGACATAGAGGAAGAGAAAAATGGAGGAATGATGGATCACTTCCAGGCTCTGAGCATGGTCCCATTTTCCAACATGGAGGTACCATGTCCTGAGTCAGGGAAGGGCTAGGGAAGGACAGGTCTAGTGAGGTCATATTTGGATGTGTGACATTTGAGATCCGTATTTAAACAGAGATGTCCGAGTGGGTAGATGGTTGTCCAAGTCTGGAGCTCATGGGAGCAGCTCGGCAGAAGTCCTCAGATCCTGGTGTCAAAACCCTGGTGTAGAGGGGTTGTGTAGAGACATGGGGAAGGGCACGGACAGTGAGAGGTCAATGGCTCTTAGATGTCGAGCGCTAACACTGGAAGGCGAAGTAGAGAAAACTGTGTGAAGGAATGGTTTGGAGAGTGGGAGAACATGGAGTCTTTGAAACCAAGGGCAGAGTGTTTCGAGCAGAAGGTGGAGTCAGGGAAAAATTTATGTTGGAGTCATGGTCTTTCCATATCAAAAGAATTCTTCTTAAGTAAATCGAAGATTTATATGTACTCAAGGAAAGCATAAAGGCACTAGCAAAACAACCTTTAATATCATTTTATGACTTAAAGCTTGAGGAGATTGGCCGGGGATTTAGCTCAGTGGTTCCAGCGCCTGTCTTGCAAGTGCAAGGGCCCAGGTTCGATCCCCGGTAACCACATACCATACTGGGTGTGGAGACTCACGCCCAGCAGCAACCAGTACCACATACCACAGTGCCGGGCGTGGTGGCTCACACCTGTAATCCCAGCACTCGGGAGGCAGAGGCAGGAGGATTGTGATGTGAGTTTGAGGCTGAGCTCAGGGCCAGCCTGAACCACAAAGCAAGACCCTGTCTCAAAAAAAAAAATTCAAAAAAGCTTGAGGAGAAAGGCTTAAAACTAGATATAAATGAACATAAAGCAACAGTGATATACCCCAAACATCCAAAATTAAAATTTAAAAAATGGAAGATTGGGAAGAATATTTTCAACTCACAATATAGTTGAATGCTAACTTCTTTCATGTGTAGTTATTAGAAATCAATTAAAAAGGCTGATTAAAAAAGGGAAAGAAATATGAGCCAAGGGTTTACAGAAAAGGAAACAAATGGATTTAAATATCTGAATAGATATTAATAATAACTCATATAATAACTTAAAATTACTATTTTTACCCATCAAATTGATCAAAATCCAAAAGTTTGATAACATGCTATATGCTATATCAGAATTCTTGTGGGAAAACATTTAATACTTTCTTTTTTTTTATTTTTTAGGGTTTTTGAGACAGGGTCTCGCTTTATGGTTCAGGCTGGCCCTGAGCTCAGCCTCAAACCCACATCACAGCAATCCTCCTGCCTCTGCCTCCCAAGTGCTGGGATTACAGGCGTGAGCCACGACGCCTGGCACTGTGGTATGTGGTACTGGTTGCTGCTGGGCATGAGTCTCCATACCCAGTATGGTATGTGGTTACCGGGGATCGAACCCGGGCCCTTGCGCTTGCAAGACAGGCGCCGGAACCACTGAGCTAACTCCCCAGCCCCTTAACACATTTTTTTTTGAGGAGAATAAATTGTACAACAACTAAGAAGGGAAAATTGTGAACAGCTACCAAAATGACACATGCTTTGACCGTTAAACCAATAATTCTTCTTTTTCATATGTGGGATATATGTGAACACATGAAAAACAACGTATTCAAGAGTATTCACAATGGTATTATTTATAATGGTATCACATGGGAAACAACCTCAATGTCCAGCAATGTGGGACTAGTTAAATAAATGTTACTTTTTTTTTTTTTTTGGTACCAGGGATTGAACTCGGGACCTTCTGCTTGTGAAGCAGGCACTGGAAGCACTGGGCTAAATCCACCTCTCTTAAATCATGTACTTTTATGAAATGGAATACTATGTAAATCTAGTGAAGAAAGAAGACTGAAGTGACGTAGTTCTTGAGATACAATATATTGTTTAAGAAAAAAAGGAAGATATAAAGCAGCAAGTTTAGTATGTTATTGTTTATACAGAAATGGCAGTTATAAGATTGTTTCTGTACACTCATATTTGATTAATGTAACTGGAAGGATATATAGAAACTAGTCACAGTGGCTTTGTGTTTTCGTGGTGTTTGTGTGTGCATGTGGATATGGGTATGTATGTGTATGTGCATGAATATTTGCGTGTTACAGAAATTGGACAAGAATATAAAAGAGACTTTGTCTCAGTATATAGAAGTGTATTCATTAATTTTCCCTTCCTGTAGTAAAATGCCTGAGATAATCAACTTAAAAAGAGGAAAGGCTTACTTTGGCCTGTAGTTCCAGCGGTTTCAGTCTGTGGTCACTTACCATCTTGCTCTGGATCTGTGGCAGCATCCTTGCAGTGCAGGATGCAACCAAGCCTGGAGCATACAGGCCTTTGAGAGACATTCAGGATCCACATCATAGAAAGAGGGTTGTAAAGCTGGGGACTTCAGTATAACTTGAGAAAGATGAATAAAGTCTAAGCAAGAGGGAAAAGATTGATCAGGTCACATACTTCTGAGAGAACGAGTGACATAAGACTTAAAATATGTCCAATAATGTAAACAGAAAGCCCACTTTGGAGCTCAGGAAGGAGTTTGAATGTGCTGGGGACACGGTATGGGTCCTCTGCGTGCACACGGGACTCTTCCATCCCGGGGGGGCAGTGTGTGAGGACATGCACACACTGAGTACAGAAAACTCTTGTGAGGAATTTCTCTGTGCAGGACAAGGGCAAAAGCAAGATGAGGACTGCAGAGAAGGGATTTTTTAAAAGATGAAAATCTACAACATTTGATCATCAGGGGACAGTGCGCTGGAGAGCACGGGAAGCCCAGGGTCAGGAGGAGCCATGGGTGGCTTGTTTTCAGAGCAGGTGGGAGGGGTGGGTGCTGCCCCTAGGAGGAGTTTCTGGACTCAGCTTGGAGAGGGGTGAGGATGGGGAGCAGAGAGACCGAGTGCTGAGCAAAAGTGGGGCACAAGGCCGGGAGAGTCCCGTGCAGCAGACAAGGGAGAAGCTGGGTGGGAAAGCCCCTTAGTCAGAAGCAGGTGACTTGAAAGGTGAGCGGCTGTGCACATGGACAGACTCCCAGGTGTGTTCAGAGAGCAGAGCCGAGGCCGCACACAGAAGCTCCTGGGAGGTGAGAGGCAGATGTCCAGCGGCACGTGGTGGCTGAGCTGAAGGGCCCGGGGGGTGGGGCTGTAGGTGGGTGGCCGGGAATCCAGAGCGTGGAGCTGAAGGCTGGGAGCAGAGGGGCCGTGAGGGGCTGGGTGCTGACTGCTGAACGGGAGATGGATTGGGAGAGCAAAAGGCATGTTCTAAGATGCAGCTGGGACATGAGCAAGAACAACAGTGCTCCCAGGAGCTGTTTGTAAGAGAGAGACTGGGGGATTAAACTTGGGGTACTCTCCCGGGAGCCCCCTTTCCCCTACTGCTCTTCCAATGTGCATGGACGCTCTTTGGAACAACACTCGGTGCAGTTCTAATGCTACAAAAAACCTTTGTGTACCCCTGAGCGTGCCTGTCATCTCTCTTTCCACTCAGGTCAGGCATAGACCTAGGTGGCCAGGTAGCTCAGTTGGAGGCCAGCAGATGGATCTAGCTGGCACTGTGGCCTTGACCTGGAGGCCTCTGTCCAGTGAACAGTGCAGGGTGCCCAGAATGCATTGGGGCAGGGGCGGAAGTGGAGTCCAAGGTTCTCCTTTTCTGTTTCTTTTGCTTCTGTTGGTATCTTGCCAAACCTCAGTTTCCCTTTGTCTGTCATCAGCAAAGATCATCTCTTCGGTTTTCCCAGGCCTCACTAATGATTATGTTAGTGATAATTAACATTTACTAAAGCTGGGCGTGGTGGCACATGCTTATAATCCCACAATTTGGGAGGCTGAGGCAGGAGGATTGCCACAGGTTCGAGGCCAGCCTCAAGCATATAATGAGTTCAAGGACAGCCTGAACTACATAGTGAGACTTTGTCTGAAAAACAAACAAGCGAAGATTTACTTTGTTCTTCTTGGGCTCTAGCACTGTAGCCAGATGATTTTACATGGTGGTTCTCATTTCTTCCTGACTTTGACTCCATCAGGTACTGCTGCTTTCCCATTTTACAGACGAGGAAACTGCAGTTCTGAGAGATAGAGTTAGTTGGAGCTTCTGGAAAGAAAACAACTCCCCAACAGATAGACTGGGAGGCAAGAGACCCTCCTGCTTTCCTTGTTGAAATCTAAGATTCTGGGCTTAGTAACTGTGGCCTCTGAGTCTGTGTACATTGTAAAGGGCAAAGATGACATGGCTTTTATTGCTTTAATTAAAACCTGGGTGAAGAGCTCGCGATTCATATTAAAATGAAATTGTGTTTTTCCCGCTGCAGTGCATGAAGGCAACAGCAGCGATTACCGCTAAGATTACAAACAATCAAAGAGAAAAGGCCTTCTGCGAGCATTTGCTATTAAAGCCACAAACATCACACTTTAAAAATAATTATGGTGTGTTATCGGAACATGATTCATGAATTCTGAATAAATAGGCAGGGCCTTAAAGGAAACTGCTTCAAGGCCATAGATTTTGTTCAAATCGGATGAAATGTAGTATCATTTCACAGCTGGAGACTAAAATGCGAGGAGGGGAAGAAGCCTGCGAATGGCTACGGAGAGAATTGAGGCGATGTCACACTGAACTAATAAGCTGTCTCCCGTCCACCCTGAACACATGCTCAGAAAAAACGCATTTGTCTCTCTTGCTTTCGTGGACAGAGAACTGCTGCGAAGAAGTCGGTACTTACATCTCCTCGTCTTAATTTTGCATCCTGGCGGCTATAAATATATTTATGTGAAAGCCCTGGATTCCTGCCTGTGAGATGGTTAAATATTTGAAGGCACAGGCAAGAAGGCATTAGGGGATGGCTTTGGGGGAGGCCCGCGCTCCGCATTTACTGTGCCTCCCCCGTGATAAACACATTCCTCATACAATGCAGCGAATGTTTACAGCATATAGTTTTGTTTCCTTCCAACTATTATGAGAGAAATTGAATCCCAGGAAACATTCACTCTCTCTAAATGGGATGGAAACAATGAGGATGGTGCAGGAGGGGGAGGGGCTAGCCGTGGGTTAGAAATGCGATTTCAAGGATTTTTCCTTTAAAAAAAAACCCTCCCCCAGCCACTTTGAATTTAGCATCTGCTATAGCGCCTGGCTCTTTGCTGGGGAAGACCAACCCCCGACTGTATCCATCTGCCTCTTGCTATGTTTGAGGCCAGACATGGGGACATTTTCAGAATGGTACCAGCTCTTATTTTCTGGGTGTCAGGAGCCTGGCCTTGAGCCTCTCTGCCTGTGCCTGTGGGGGACCATGTGCCCGCGCTGGGCCCTTGTTTTTGCATCTGGGAATGAGCCCTGGTTGGTATCTCTGAGGGACTTTCCAGGTTATATCTGGTGTCCAGGGCTCGGCCTAGGAAGGACAGCATTCTGTCCAAAAGGCCAGAGGCTGACCTTCTCCCAGCTGTTTTGTCCCCTCTGGTGGAAAGAGTCCTGAGAATGAGTTTCCAGTCCACTGGGGCAGCAGTAAAAAAATACTACGGTAGGGTGGGTTATGAGGCTAATAATATGAGAATGTATTTAAACATAATCTCTGGTCTTGACATTTGGTGGCTGGAGCAGCTTAGACATGTTAACCAACTTTTCAGAGACTGACATTGGTAGCAGTCCCTCAGAGTGATACGGGGCAAAGTAGACAGATGCATTTACCTCTAACGCTCTTATTCCAGTGCTGGGTACATGGTAAATGGTAGTTAGCATGAGCTGGTATTCAAGTACCCACATTATAGGAAGTACACAGATGGAAAGGCTGAAATTACCCAGCCAGGATGGATGGGGCTGGGAGTGAGAGGCAGCATCAGAAAAGCTAGCAGAGGGGAGGCCGATCAGCTCTCTTTGTGAATGAAGATCAGAGGTTTCGGGGCAAACGTGAAAAGACGCTGCTTGAGTGACTTTTCTGGTCACTAAGGCACAGATTATCCACAACCAAAAGAAGGACAGACTCATTTTAGCTTCGGTTTTAGCCCATTGTTGGCCAGCTCTGAGGCAGCAAGGTGTAGTGGAGGGTCTGGGCAGAGGAGAGTGAGCTGCTCGTGGCATGGTGACCAGAAGCAGAGAAATCAAAGGGAAGTGAAGGTGGGGAGAAACCCCTCCACACCTCATACCAGGGAGCCTCCTCTTCCAGCTAGACCCCTCCAGCTAACCAGTCAGACATAGCACCCCCTTAATGCCATCACGTTTCAAGAGCCCCGCTGTTGATCACGTGAGGCTTTGGGGAAACAGCTAGATACAGACCCTGAAAGATGCTGTTGGAACATCTTGCTTTATGATGTATCAGAAAAGGTCCCTATAAAATCACAAAACTAGTAAGACCAATGTCTCTTGATCATTCGTGTCCTGTCAGAGATGCACACAGTCCTTCCTGGTCTGCAGTCTCCTCCATCTATCTGACTGTCCTGGTTGGTCCAGGCTCCTCCACTCACAGAAATAGTACGAGTGAGGCAACTAGCTCAGCCTGTATTGTGACAGAGTTATTTTGTTAGATTTTGTAATTTAAGGAAGAGAAATAAAATCGCGAAGGAGCTGGGGGAATGTTGTGTGTGAACATTTTTGCTCAGGATTGCGCTGGTGTGCATGAGAGGAGATGAGACTTGTGTCTAGCCCAGAGATCATGGAGCCAGCACTGGTGCTTCAGGGGCTGCATCTGCCTGCCGGTGTCAAAGCGTGTGTCCCCAAGATGCCAAGGAACATTGCCTGCTATCTAGATGTTGGTGTCAGGACTGGGGCAGCTAGATATGTCTTTGAGAAGAGGGTGTGCCAGCCTGGGGAGGATGGGACATGTCTGTGATTGACCCTCGACTCTGAGTGGGAAATGGGTGGAGCCCTTGGAGATCTTACCTTGCACTGTGAAGTCAACCTTCCTCTTAAAAGCCCCCTGGAAAACCTGCAGGGGCTGTTTGGCTGTGACTCTGCGTTACCTTTGGCTGTTGACTAGGCTGAGATGGTTGTACTGTGGTTACGGTTCTGTGCTCCTTGGACAATGACAATGTTTTGTTCTCCTTGTTGCTTTAATAACCCATCAGCAGAGATAGCAACAGAGGTAAAACAGAAAGAGAAGGATGAGAAAGCATTTTTAAATTTATGAAATAGTCCCCCAAAATGGAGAGAATTGAAAAGCCAAGTTGACGAGGATCTCAAGAGACTGGGGCCCCAAACTTTGGTCCATAAATTGGTGCAAATATTTCAGAAAAATGTTCTTGCAGTCTCAAGAGCTGAGCATATCTTTATGATCAGCAGCTCTATAAATGCCTTCATATATTCCTTCAGATACATGTCAAAGAATGTTCACAGAAATAATTTTCCTGAAAGCACCAAACTGGAGATAATCCAGACATCCATTATCAATAGATGAGGTAAATGATACAGAGTAGTCTTACCGAGTAGAATACTATACAGCAATGGCAGTGAACGATTTGTAACCACTTGTAGTAATGCAGATGAATCTTGTAAGTGTTATGTTGAGTGAAACCAGACAGTCAAGTGGAACAGCTGTGTGATGCCATTGAGTCAGCGAACACAGACAGGCAGAGCTCATCAGGGATGATGGAAATTTGAATTGTGGTTTCCTGGTTGGGCAGTGGGTAGTGCAGAGGGGCTTCGAGTGTCTTGGTGAGTGCTACAAGGTTTCCTCCCATCTTTCTAGACGCTTACACACATGTGTTTGCTTTGTGAAAGTGTATCGTGCTCTACTGTTACCATCTGAGCACTTTCCTGTGGGTCTTCCCTGTTTTCAGTAAAGAGTAAAGAAACAGTCAAGGTGTCATCTTGGCAGAGATCTATTTTTAGATCCAGGCCATGATGGCCACAGAGGGGACCTCGCTGAGTGTGGCCACTTGTGTCTTGTATTAATCAAGTCACCAGGGCATGTGTTCCCACTGGGAATGTGGGTAGACTTGGCTTTTAGGCCTGGACAACTTATTTAACTTCCTGGGACGGTAAGAATTCCTTTAGCCTCATAATAGATGATGAGTCGTGACATAGCTCTGCAGTGGCCTGTCCCAGGGAAGCAGGTGGCGTGGGCTCTCAGATCTGCTCCACTCCACAGGTTCCTTTCTGTTCCTCAGAGGACAGTTTTGGGAGTGGTGAGAACATAAACTTCTCAGAGCACACACACATGTGTGTGGATGGCTTTGGCAGATGCTGTGCTGGCCAACAGGAGATCTTGTCAATGGAATATTTGAATATGACTATGGATACAAACCCTAAAAGGTGCATGCACATGTGCACACACAAATACAAGCATGTGGGCATGTCATGTTCACTCATATGCTCTTCCCCACACAGCAAGCATTGCTCTGTGACTCTGGGAAAGTTATTTAACCGCTCGGTACTTCAGTTTCCTCAGGGAAATGGAGCTAATAATCACACCTGCTTCTTGGGGCCATGGGCCTCCTACAAATGGGATTTTTATTTGCATATGTTTAATGCCTCTGTCCTATACTGCGGGTTTCATGGGAGCAGGGACCTGGCATATGGTGAGAGCTGGGGAGGGAGGGAGGAAGAGCTCTCACACACCTGCTTCCTATGTGCTGACACTAGACACGTTCACAAGCTTGTCTGCAGTTGTGTGCAGGCACGCGTGGGCACACGCTGGGCCGGATGTGTGCACCTTGTGCAGACACTCTGATCCCGCGCTTGGGTGGGGGAGCTCGGCAGTAGTTTGGGGACTCTGAATTGGAAGTCACAACACGAGTTCAGGTTCTTTGTGTGTGTCTCCAGGTAACTCGTTTATCCTGTGACTATGGCTAACATGCATCTCCACCTCTTGGTCAAGAACTCCAGCTGGGGTCCAATAGAGCTGGAATTTGAACCATGTTCTATCTGGGTCAGAGTCAGTGTTGCCGACGCCTAAGGCCTTGCTGCCCAGTGTAGATCTGCAGTCACCCTGAGCTCGTTGAGAACGCGGCCTCTAGTCCTACCCACGGCGCCTGAGGCAGACTCTGCATCTTAGCAGGTGTCTAGCTGACTCAGGGACACATCACAGACTGACACGTTATTGACAGGGCGGGCTGCTGTCCCCAAGTATTTCAGATACGAAAGAGCCGGTGTTCAAGGTGCCTAACCCAGATGAGCTGAGGACCATGCCTGCCCGAGGAGCAGTCACGTGCTGGTGAGGAGCCTCAGGGAACTGTGAGGGAAAACAGAGCCAGCAGGAAGCGTGGTCACACTCAAGGAACCCAGGGCCTCCTGTTTCTAAGGAGGCAGAGTCACCCCGTCAGTAAGAGTTCACATACAGGGGCAGAACCCTCCAGTTTAAAAAATAACACGCATCAAGCCTTCGTCTTTCCTATGGGATAGAGATCCAGGCGTGGCCTGGCTGTGTGCCTTCAGGCTCAGGATCTCTTTGGAGGCTGTATCCTCAGGGCTGTAGTGGCTCTGATGGCTCAATAAAAGGAAGATTTGCCTCAGACCCCCTCCGTGTCTGTCTACCTGGACTGCCCTGAGCTTGGCTGTTGCACTGGCATCCTGGCTCCCTCATGGGGTGGAGCTGTGTGCTAGCAAAGCTGCAGGAAAAGCAAGACAGAGTGATGCAGGGGTTGGGCTTAGTCGTCTTTTCATTAGTAACTCTGGGTCCCAGCACGAGCCTACCGTAGCCTAGGTATTCCGTAAACCTTAGGGGAATGCGTGTGCGTGTGTCACACACCCTGATGGGATGTGTGGGACATATTAATAGGAGCATGAGGTCTAGGCTGGAGGAGAGCAGGCTCTGCTCTATTCTGCTCAAAGCAAGCCTTGTATTGAGCTCAGGCCTGGGTGCTTTCTCCTGACAAAACAGGAAGATGTTGTGGAGGACCTGCTGATGAGTGTCACTCGAGGAGACATTGGTCTGAACAGAGGGGCCAGCATTTGTGGGGCATGCCATGTCGGACTGCAGGGGGTTTGCTGTAGCTGGCATCAGGTAAGATTGCAGGGTCTGGGCCAGGCCTCAAGGCCAGCTGGATGCCAGGGCTCTGCTGCATATCCAAAGGCCCAGCAAGGGTCCTCAGGATCTCAAGGGGAGACAGCCAGCCCTGGGAGGGTCTGAGCAGGGCAGTGTCAGGACTGAAGGCTCAGCTGCTCTGAGGACTTCATGCCTGCATCTCAGGCAGCCAGCGTGGCATGTTTTTAGATTATGCAAGGTAGAAGTCGAAAAGGGAAAAAGCTGCACATCAATGTACTTTTTCTAGAAGCTATTTTAACACACAAACAACAGGAAAGCCTGCTCATCAGTTTAGAGGTGCTTTGGAAAGCAACTCTGCCTCGAGGCTGCCTGTGTACCTGCAAAGCGTGGTGGGGGGGGCAAGGAGAAATTTGATTTCAAAATCCCATGGCCCTACTCCTTCCTTTCATAGGTGGGGTAACAGACTCAGAAAGGGGCAGCAACTTGGCCAAGGCCACACCGCCTGTCAGGGGCAGCAGGGATCTCAAACCTTCACAAGAAGATAATTTCTAAGATAAGAACAGGGCACCAGGTGACCCCCCCATGGACCGATTTAACAATTATTTCATGGGGAAACAGCGGATCTCAAGGGGATGCCGCTTCAGGCCTGGGCTGACTTCTTCGCACTTGCCGGGAAGGTGGTGCCGAGTTGGGCTTTCCCATGGCGGGTCATGTCCGCATGTCTTTATGAGAAACATATTACTGAGCACCTTTGGTGTGCCAGGCAGTGGCCCAGGTGCTGAGAACCCTAAATAAGGTATCAAGCCCTTGTCCTCATTCTGTCACATATTCTCTTACTCAGCAGCTCTTTACTACGGATCTGTTATGTGCAAGGCACTGTCTGTGACCAAGTGGTGGAATTCACATGCTATTAAAGGGAACAAGCAGTTAATATGTTTGAAAGGTCAAGTGAATTTCATAGTAGCGAGTACTAGTCCCATAAGGGAAGGTAAGGGAGGCTGGGTGGGCCAGAGGAAAAGGTGGCGCCTGAGCAAAGACTTGAAGGGATGAGGGGATGAGATCTGGGGAAAGACATTCCACTGGAAGGAACAAGCAAAGGCCCTGTGGTAGGATGTGCCTGGAAGGTTTGAGGAACACAGCTGCAGTGGAATGTGGGAGATTGAGTGTGGGGAGCTGGGATGCCCAAGAAAAGCTCCTGGCTACATGAGGCAGAGTGACCCGGGCCTAGATCAGGAGTTACTGTGTGCAAGCCAAGACTCCTACCTCCTCTGTAAAGCCGCCAGAGCTGACACATGGACAGGCAGAGGCCCCTGGGCCTGCACATGGCCTGACCCCTATTGCAGTGAGTAAATTGAAGTCTTTTCAGGCTGCTCAAGGGAAGCACAGTGGGCTGTGCAAGAGCACAGCCTGCAGATCCAGCTGGTCCTGAGTTCAAATGGAAAAGTGTCATGGTCCAACATCTTAGTAATGTTAACATTTCCTCCATGTGACACGACAGCCAGAAATCATACACATTAAGACACTGATTTTTTTTTTTTTTTTTTGAGACAGGATCTCTCTTTGTAGTTCAGGCTGGCCCTGAGCTCAGTCTGAAACTCACATCACAGCAGTCCTCCTGCCTCTGCCTCTCGAGTGCTGGGATTACAGGTGTGAGCCACCACGCCCGGCACTGTGGTATGTGGTACTGGTTGCTGCTAGATGTGAGTCTCCACGCCCAGTATGGTATATGGTTAACCAGAGATCGAAACCAGGGCCTTGCGCTTGCAAGACAGGTGCCGAAACAACTGAGCTAAATCCCCGGCCCAAGACATTGATTTTTCTTTTTTAACTTAGATGTTAAAAACATTAGCTAGGCAAAAAAATTATAAAAAGATTAAATGGCAATATAAGAATAACAGCTGCAGCATATAACAAGCAAAGCACTGTCAAATACATAGAATAAAGACAATAGAACAATGGCAAAAGTAGTATCAGTTTCAGAACAAGAAATACAAATTGTCCATAAAAATATGAGGAAGAATACAACCTTACTAACAAACACAAATGAAAGGGAAGACAATCTTTTCTTTATTAGGCTACGTTTTAAAAACTTAGTAATTATTTGGTTACCTGGCATTTCTACCTCTAGGAAGAGACCCTGTGGAGACTCCCAGGCCAAGACGTGAGAGTGAAGCCATTCACCACAGGGCTTGCAGAGTGAAAACCTGAAGAAAATAACCAATGTTCCTCAGTGCAGGGTCAGTTAAATGCATCAGCTAATTAAATCACAGTATTTTTACTTGCTTCCCACTCTGTAACTAGCACCCTGGTGCATCTTCCTGTTTTGCAGGAGAGACAAGCATATCACAGCTACATATCTGTACCCATGTTTATAGTGGCAGTTTATAATAGCTAAGCCTTGGAAACAGACCAAATGTCCATCAGCCGGTGAATGGATAACAAGATTTTTTTATAAAAACAAAATGGAGTACTACTCAGCCATAAATTAGAGACATTTATAGCCAAATAGATGACCTTGAAAGCATATTATTAAGTTAAATAAATGGCACACGTGTGTAAATATGTATAATAGATATTATGAAATAGGTAAAAGAGTTTGAAAGAGGAAGGTAAAGTAGGGAGGGGATGGGAAAAAGAAAGAAGGAAAAGAAAAAAATGAGAAGGAAAAAATGAAAACAAAGCTTTGTGAATAGGGAGGGGTGAAGGATTGAAAGGGGGGAAAGGGAAAAAACAAGAACCAAGATATTATCATGTACAGGTACGAATTCCCACTGGTGAATGCAGTCATAATATATAGCTAAAATGTACCAATAAACTTAATGAATAATACATATAGTCACAATTCCAAGGGTGGGGAAACAATAATTCTAGCTCGGTGGTAGAGTGCTTGCCTAATATGCATGGTCTTAGATTTGATCCCCAGCAGAACACTCTCTCTGTCTCTCTCTGTCTGTCTCTCTGTCTGTCTCTCTGTGTCTCTCTCTCTGTCTCTCTGTCTCTGTCTCTCTCTCTGTCTGTCTCTGTCTCTCTCTCTGTCTCCCATTACTGTCCAGACTGAGAAGTGTGGGGCAGCAGTGGGAATGAGCAGCTCTGTTTGGAGGTTCAGGGATGGTTTCTCCAGCTCAGACCAAAAGGTGAGACATCTCTGGGAAATCCGTGAGTGGGAAGAGCATGCTGGACAGAGGGCACAGCCGCTGCCAAGCCCCCGAGGTGGGAGCGCCCAGAAAGCCTTAGAGAGATGAGGAGTCTATGGAGAGTTTTACCAGGCAGAGTGAAAGAGGCAAGAAAGGCTTCCTTCGAGGACTATTAAAGTAGGAGTCAGGATCATGGCAGCAGGGCAGAGAGGTTGAATACAATTCCTGCAAGGCAGAACGGGAATGACAGCCAGTGAGCCAGGCAAGGGGCTTATGGGCTGAATTTCCCAAGAGCTGCTGGTCGGCTATCAAAGGTGAAGGATTGTCCCTAACCTGCTCCAGCAGGATTCTCACTGTGCCAGGCCCAGAAGTGGGGAGGGTGTTAAAAATACGACTATGGCTGTCTGCAGGAGACAATGATACTTGGACCAGGGTAGCTCCCTGCAGGGTGACCAAAGTGGGTAGTTTGAATACACTGGCAGGTAGAGGCGGCAGGACTTTGTGGCTGACTGGAAGTGAGGGTTGAGGGGGGAGAGGGGTGAACCTTACTCCTAGGTTTCCAGCTTGAGGGGGATATGTGGAAAGGGAAGGGGATGAATCATCCTGGAAGCTGCCTGAACCTTGGAATGAGCCTGATAATTTCCTGAGCGAGAACACACACGGGTTATCATGTTGGCTCCCAGAGACGGCTTTTGTAAACAGAGCTCATGTCTAATGTGATTGCCTGTCACTGGCTCATTATGAAGCCTGTCTGCTCTGATGTGAGTATGTGGGGTTAGGAATGGTCATGGGGCACAGGGGTGGGGGGGAAGGGCACTGGATACACTCCTGTACCCCAGTTGCCCTGCTTGGATATATGGTTATAAAAATATCAAGGTTCTGCCTATAAAGAAAGGCTTAAAAGATGTTGTGTTCCCTCCCCTACCTCCGCCACAATACACATTCATTTTAACAAAGTGTCTCCCCCTCCCGTTTGGTTCATGTATGGTATGGGCTTTCATTTATTTATTTATTTTAAGAAGGATTTTTAGCTCAGGAAAATGATGGGCCAACCAGAGGCTATAACTGTACTGATTCTCAGAAGTGCTTCAATACTCCAGACCTGATGGGCTGCGAGACACGAATCAGAAAGATTCTATTAAGCATCTCGGGGACGGGTGTCACAGGGGTTTTATCCGAGATGATTAATTTGACTCGGTCATTATGGACACAGACAAGCCTGGCAGAATTGCATTTCATTCCTCTCAGAATTCATAAAATCCCCGCACATGGGATAAGAAGTTTAAGTGCGGGGAGCCCCGCTGTAACTGACCAGGTTTGGAGAGGATACCATTTTCCTTGTTTTGGAAACAGAATTAGGAGACACCGACTTGTATTATAGTCTTCCAGCACAAATGTTCTCATAGAACATGCATTTTCCTTTTAGAATAATGAGATGCAGGTGTCTGGATAATTTATCATTAAAGCCAGGACACTTTTTCTTCAGTACATAGCATTGAACCTCGGGTTTTGTATTTGCCACTGAGTCACATCCGAGCATTTAAAAAAAAAAATCATTATTTTTTAAAACAAATTCTGCAACAGTGTCTTGCTGAATTGTTTAGCTGCCCTCATACTGCAATTCTACCTCAGCCTCCCAAGTAGTTGGAATTATAGAAATGTGTCTTCCTGCCCAGCCAAACCAGGACATTTTTTTGAGTGAAAGAGAACACTGAGCTGGGTGCAGTGGCTCATGCCTATAATTTCAACTACTTAGGAGGCTGGGGAAGGACAATTACAAGTTTGAGCCCAACCTGGGCAATTTAATGAGTTAGTGAGACTGTGTCTCAAAATTTAAAAAAAAATTAAATTAAATTAAAAAGGGCTAGAGATGTAGCTAGGAAAAAAGGCCCTGGGTTCAATCCTCAGTATCAATGAACTGAATGAACAGAAGAACAAACATTATCCTGGGGTCCAGCAGCAGCTTCCTGGGCCCACCGGAGTGTGTGTTTTGGGAAGAACACGACTGATAGAGCCAACTCGATGCTAGTAGGCGTGGCTTCTTGTTCATAACACTATTGAGGTGACTTTTGAGACGTCATTTTGCCCTTTGAACCTCAGTTCCTTCATCTATAAATTGGAAACACTACATAAAGCTTGTTCTGGTTCACACCTGAGATCTTTTTCTTCTTTGGAAGTCCTGGAAGGGTTTGTGCTGACTTTCTAGGCATGAATGTCTTTCCATGTCTGTTTCTTTGTATGAATCTCTTGGCCATTACATGGAATATTGGGAAATAGTAAACTGAGGAGCAGGTGGTTTGGATTTATGACCACAGCAGGGATGGGAATGGTCCACACTCATTTCCTTGGCAGCTGCTGGAGAATAGGACCAGGGCAGGGAGGCAGGATCAAAGAAGTAATGTCAAAGCCTCTTGCCTGACATACTGGGATGTCTTAGCATTGTGACCCCGTCCTGCAATCTTCACATGCTGAGCCTGTTCTGTGAGGCATGCTAAGCTGAGGATTCCCTCTGCAGCTCACCTGTTGGGACCTGATACACCTGCTGCTGCTGAGGTCCCCTTACCTTACCCCAGTGAAACTCCTGAAGATGTCATTAGCTAGCTGCTGTCCTGCATTCACTTGACCTCCCAGAACTAGTACTTCTGTGTCTCACTGAGGCATGTGCATGAAGATGCTCATGACCTCTCCGATCTCTTTCTCCTTCCACAATCTCCCAGTGACTGGCAAATACCAACTGGTGTCCTAAACTTCTCAACTCTGAGAATATAAATTGGGTTCTGCTAGGAACTCTTTCCCAGCAGGCTTCATCAGGGAGTAAGGTGGTACTTTTGTGTTCTAGTCAAGTCTAGTAAGCTTTGGAAAAAGATTGATTCACCTTCTGTTACCTCAGTGAATTTTTGCTTTTCTCTTGTACAGCATTAAAGTAGGCATTGGAAATAGTAGTCAGATATCAGCCTGAGAATCTTGAGCGAAAGTAGGAAACCATCACATAATGAAACAGCTATACTGGTCATTTATAAAGAGTTAACAAATAGCCTTGAAATAATGTCATGTAAAAGGGACAGAAACACAAAAGGTTGATAAAAATCACAATCGTGGTGGAAACTTTTACCATGATTCTCTCAGAAACCAATGGATCAAGCAGATAAAGAGAAATAAGAGTTACTTAGAAGAGTTAACAGAATTAACACAGTAGAAATCATAGACATTAGTCTTATACTGTGTTACAAAGGAATTCTCAGTGGCCTATAAAAAAATTAGTATATTTGTCATTCTTTTTTAGGTGTCTTTTTTTTATTGTTGATAACTATTTTGCTACCCATTCAAAAAAAATCGCTGCCTCATTTTTCTCATCTAAAATGTGTTTTCTGTTTTGTTACTCTTTGTTTTACTGATTGGGGTTACTTTGTTATCCTGTTTCTACCTTGGAAAATTGAGTTCTGAGTTCATTCATTTTGTCTTTCTTGAATAAATTCGCTTCACTAGGAAGCCTACAAGGTTTCTATTGCTCACCTTTCACTGGTTTTATCAGGTAGTGTTCTTTTAATTTCAGTGGTGATTTCCTCATCATCCCAATAGTTGTTTAGAAGATTAGTTCTTAAACTGTCCTAGTACTTGGGAGGGTCTCCCTCCCACCATTTTCTCTTATTTCTCTTTCTGCCCCTTGTTTGTTTCTTTAGTTAGATCTTAAAACATGCCTATTATTTCCATCTGTTGAAAGATGATTGCCTGGTAGTGCATGATTATGTTTTGTAAGTATTTCATGGATATTTGAGATGAATGTGTTAAATATCAAGACAAATCAGGAAAGTAATTGTTTTATTCGAATCTATTATCCATACTCATTTCTACCCAGTTGACTCATCAATTTTTGATGAAATATGTTAGTCTCTATGGTTTTTTACATTTTTTTATTCCTATGGTTTATCAATCTATGTAACAGTTTATGTTTCATTTCTTTGTAGTGGATTATATCATTTATCAACTTAAATAGTCCTCTTGATCTCTTTAATGCTTTTACCTGGAATTGTACTTAATTTGTTATTAATTTTGCCCCTTTGATTTTTATTTCACACTCTGATTTTTTAATTTTATTTATCTATTTACTTTTAATCTTCCATGTTTTTTTTTTTTTTTTCTTTTTTGAGACAGGGTCTCGCTTTTGTAGTTCAGGCTGGCCCCGAGCTCAGTCTCAAACTCACATCACAGCAATCCTGCCTCTGCCTCCCGAGTGCTGGGATTACAGGCGTGAGTCACCACGCCCGGCACTGTGGTATGTGGTACTGATTGCTGCTGGGCGTGAGTCTCCATCCCAGTATTGTATGTGGTTACCGGGGCATCGAACCCGGGCCCTTGTGCTTGCAAGACAGGCGCCGGAACCACTGAGCTAAATCCCTTGCCCTTTATTAGTGTGCTTTACAGTTCATTCCTGTTCTCAGATTTTTTTTTTTTTTTTTGGTTTGGACAAATTCTATTTTCCCTTTTCTACAGTTCCTTTAGTGGTGTGAATTTCTTTCTCTTAAAATTATAACTAGCAGTACATAATTTATCAAAGTGTCAAGATTTAAGGCAAACTTGGAAAAATCAGTTGTGTTTCTGTAAACAATGAACAATCCAAAGTAGAAACTGAGAAAATAGTTCAACCTACAGTGGCATCCAGAAATATAAAGTAGGAAGGTCTAAATGTAGCCACGGAGATAAGAGACTTACAAAATGAAATTTATAAAACATTGCTGAGAGAAATAAAAAGGATCTAAGTAGCAAATGGAAAGATATACATGCCTGCAGACTGGAAAGCTGACTGTTACTGAAAGGACCCTACTGCCCCAGCAGTCACCGTAATCCCTATCCAATATCCACTGACCTTTAATGCACAAGTGGAAAAAACTTATCCACATATTTGTATGACGTTGCACAGGGCTCCAAATAGCACCAATAATCTTGAAAAAGAACAAGTGAGAGGACTCACATTTCCCAAATTCTACAAAACTATAATATAGAATTGGCACAAGGATATGCAGACCACTGGCACAGAGTAGAGAGTCCACAAATAACTCATACATCTATAGCCAACTGATTTTTGGCAAAGGTGCCAAAACCAATCATAAGAAAAGAACAGTCTCTTCAGCAGATGGTGCTGGGCTAAATGAATTGCCACATGCAACATAATGAAGTTGGACCCCACATTATGCTATACATAAAAGTTCATTCAAAATGGGACCAAGACACAAATATCAAACTAAAACAGTGAAGTTCTTAGAAGAAAACCTGAGGGTGGCTTCACTACCTCAGATTTGGCAGTGGATTCTTGGATGTGGAATTGAAAACATGTGCAAGAAAAATAGATAAATTGGACTTCATTGAAATTTAAAATCTTTGTGCTCCAGATGATGTTATCAAGAAAGGGAGAACGGGAAAACACTTGCAAATTGTATATCAAAAGGGCCTTAGACCTAAAATATGTAAAGAAGTCTTTTAATGCAACAAGAACAACAACAACAACAACAAAACACCTACTTAACAGTATAGATAAAAGATCTGAATGGACAGTTTCTCGAAAAAAAAAAAAAGGTACACAAGCAGCCAAGAAACACATGCAGAAACGTTCAACATTATTAATCTTTAAGAAAATATAAATCCAAATTTTAATAAGATAGCATTTCCCACCCACTAGCATTGCTATAATAAGAAATAAGCAGTGCCATGAGGACATGAAGGTGAATGCTCCCACACTGGTGCCGAGAGAAGCAGCCATGATAGAAAGCCTTGACAGGCCGTCCCCCCAAACATTCAGCACAGAATCACCTTAGAACCTAGCAGTTGGTCCGCTAGGTTGATGCCCACAGAGGACTGAAGACAGGGACTTGGACAAATGTTTATACACATACATAGCAGTACCCTTCAGAGTAGCGCAGAGATGGAAGCAGCCCTAATGTCTACCGGTGATGAATACAGGAGCCGTGGTGTATTCATGTGGTAGCATAAAAGATCCATATTACCTCAAAAACGCTATGGCTGAATGAATATTATGTACATTATACCAAGTAGAATATGGATAAAGCTCAAGAAACAGGCTAAGTGAAAGAAGCCAGCCACAAAAGTTCGTATATTATGACTGCATTTATACAAAAATACCCAGAATAGATAAGTTCATAGTGGCAGCAAGAAGATGGTGGCTCTCAGCAACTGAAGCTGCAAAGGTAGTTGGGGAAAAACTGCCTGTGTTGTTTTTCTTGAGGGTGACGGAAACCATTAGGAGCACAACATTATGAATGGATAGAACTGAACTGTTCTGTTTAAAATAGTTGATCTTATGTGATACGAAATATAGATGATAGTAAACATGATTAAGCTTGTATTTTCTTACAATAGAAATAATGAGTCTGTGTCTGTAACCTCCTCCACTAAGTAAGAAACAGAGTCTACTGAAATCCTCTAGATTGTTCGTTTGATGTCAGTCTGAATATCACAGTCTTAAACTTCTATTTTCAGAATCCTGATTCAACAGTCACGTCCATCCCACGGTCACTTCCACGGGTTTTCAGCTCAGTGTTCTTTCTACAATCCCTCTCTGGTTCGTTTTTTATCCTCTAGGTTCAAGTTTTGACTTTTTTTTTCCAGAAGGGGTTATTTAAAAGAATGGTTTTTTTTTTTTCTTGCTTTTTCCTTCTTGTGGTTCAATTTTTGATGAACTTGTCATGTATTTTATTTTATTGCGGCAAGTGAGTGAGTTTATCCTGATAGTTTGATAGCCTGTCAGCTCCTCACTGTCATAGGCTTCTCATCTATCAGATGCTCCTCAGCGTCCTTCCCTGAGGTCTTCCCTTTGGCCCTTTTCTCTCCTTCCTGGAGCAGTTTCTGCCTTCAATGCTTTAAGATCTCAGCTCCCAGGATTCCAAGAGAGGCTTCACCCGTCTTGGAACAAGAGCAAGTCCCAGGTCATTTGGGTTGGTCTGGTGCACTTTTCTTCCTGGAACTGGTGCATGAAAAGCAAGACCCACCAGAGCTCTTACAACCTGACAGCTTTGCCTCTTTTCTTGTGTTTTCATGCGAGCACCAGTGCCCTGCAGTGGCTGGTTCTTTGCTTAGAGGAAGTCTGAAGCGTGGATCTTGGCAGCATCTGATGTAGCACAAGAAAACGTTAGAATTTCAGAATCCCCAAGTGTTGGATCTGAGTCTCACTAGCCTGGGGTTGTCTTCCACTCTCTGAACTCCAGCTTCCTTTCTTTGTGAGATGGAGATAGAAGGCACTTCTTTGGAGCTACAGCCTAAAATAAGAAGTGTATATGGAAATGCTGCACACTGTGACTGCCACATAGTAGGGACTCGGTTACAGGACAGACTGATGTGTGTTCAGGTGTTAGGGTTTGATCGTACTTGGAAGAGGCACGTATGTGTTTGTATGTTTGTTTTTAAGTATGCTAATGGCCTCTTTAAATGAATTGTCATAATTGTGCTATTTCAATATTTTGATACAACATATGCTCAGTTTTTCAAAAGGCTTCTGGTCGATTGGGCTGGTTCCAGTGGATTGAGGTTTTTGTTTTTTGACAGAAACTAATGGACTTGTGCAGTAGTTTGGCATTCATGGGGCACCTGCCATATGCCAGAACCTGTTCTGGGTGCTGTGGAACAGGGAAGGAAGTGGCATTCAATAGACACGAATAAAAGGTAGCTGAGATACTTTAGGGTCGATCAGGAGGACAGGTAGGGAACACCTGAGTGAGGTGCCTCCTCATTTTGTGGCCTCTCTGGGCTGAATATGCTGTGTGCCCAGGGCTCAGGCCTGGGAGGAAGGTGTTAGAGTGGTGAGGCCCTTGCCCCCTCTGGGTCTGTTTCTGTGGCCATAAAGGGCAGCCTAGGGCCTCCTCTGTGGAACTGTTGTGAGCTTTACACACGGTACGTGAGGAGAAAGATCTGGGCACCAAGCAAGCCTCCTGTTACATGTGCCCCCTACTTTGGTCCTGCTATACTCAAATTCACCATCTGCACTGCTCATGCTGTGCCCAGCAGACAGGAAAGGCCAGCCAACCAGGAGCCAGGCACAGGTCAGATCCTGTGACAAGCTGGTTAAATGTGCAGACTGTCAAGCAATACAACATATTGGAAGATGTTATTTTTTATATGCTGTTGTGGATGTTCTTCTTCTCTACAGTTTTTTAATCTCCTCGCACCATCAGCCAGGAATGTTGGGGGGGGGCACTTGTTACTATAGCTACTTGGGAGCCTGAAGCACGATTGCAAGTTCAAGGCCAACCTGGACAACTAGTGAGACCTAAACTCAAAATAATATAATAGAAATGCCCGTAAGTACAGTTTGGTATTTCCTGGGTTCAGTCCTTTGACTGAGGCAATAAAATAAACATGGAGATTTGCCTTCATACCCACCAGTACTTTTGCTGTCCGTCAGTTCTGGAGGATTCCCAGCCACTATGTCTTCAGTTATTCCTCTGCCCTTTTCCTTCACTCTTCTCCCGCATGGTGTCCACTAGACATTTCACTTGTCCTCTGTGCTTGTGCCCCATCTTTTTTGAGTTCTCCTTGTCACCCCATGTTGAATTATGTATTCATCTTCCAGTTCATATGCCTCCCTTCTTCTGGGTTTTATCCCTTCCAGAGCTTATAAAAGGAGGACTTAACTCCACAGCCTAAAATAACCATGATACCCAAACCCTAAAAGGGAAGTAGGAGAGAGGAAAATTGAAGCCAATCCCATTTGAGAACTTGATGCAGAAATCCAAAACAGGGGCCAGGGATTTAGCTTAGTGGTTCCAGCGCCTGCCTTGCAAATGCAAGGGCCCAGATTCTATCCCGATAACCACATGCAACAGTGCCAGGTGTGGAGATTGACGCCCACACCCACCAGCAGTCAGAACCACATACCACAGTGCTGGGTGTGGTGGCTTACGCCTGTAATCCCAGCACTCAGGAGGCAGAGGCAGGAGGATTGCCTTGAGTTCAAGGCTGAGTTCAGGGCCAGCCTGAACTACAAAGTGAGACCCTGTCTCAAAAAAAAAAAAAAAAAAAAAATCCTAAACAAAATACCATTAAACAAAATCCAACACTATATAAACAGAATAATACATCATGAGCACAATGGGTTTATTCCAGGAATACAGAGTTGTTTTAATGTAAAAAAACCAAAGTTATTTACCATATTAACTGAATTTAAAGGAAGGATTATTTGAACCTTTCAGTAGTGCATGCAGGTGGGGTGATGGTTGATAAAATCTAAAAATCCATGGAAATTTTTAAAAAAGCACTCACCATGATAAACAAGGAATTCTGCCTGCCTCTGAGGAAATCCCCCTCTATGGTGAGATACTGAGATTCCTATCCAGGGAATAAAAGCAAGCATGCCAACAGTCACCATTTCTGTTCAGCATTGTCCTGGAGCTTCCTGGTCAGCCCAGGGCAGTGAGGAAAAGGACACACATGTAAGGACTGAGAAGATGTCCAGTGTGGCCCTTAGTTTCCAGCATGTGTTTCTGTGGGGATATTTGTGCCATGTACCAAAACCAGAGCACTGAGATAAACTCTGGCGGACAGACTGTTGGGAATACGGAAGAGAAAATGGGATAGCTTTCCAGAAGGATCACCGGCAGGGATCTGGGATACCTCAGTTTCCCCAGCTCTTCTGCCAGCATTGGGCAGCCTGCCTTCCTCCATGGATCAGTCCCTATGGCTTTAGAAAGTTGAAGCCCAGGAGGGCTGTGGAGGCCAGATCTGGTGGGAACAGAGAGCAGCAGGTGGGCGGGGCCGGTCCTGCTGTCCTGGATGCAGGCTCTGTGCAAAGGTGTCAGGTGGGAGGTTGGCCCCGGGAGACTGACTTGGTGGAGCCGCTGAGCCCTTCTTGAGATCATCCTGTCTCTCTGCTGGTGGGCTGTGGTGATTGTCGCTGGCGACGTGAAGCTTGTTCTGCAGTGTAAAGACACTGACCCCCAACAACCCGCCCTTTTGATGTTTCAGACCTACAACAGCCAGAGCGAGAGCAGCGAAGACTATGAGATCCCCCCGATAACGCCTCCCAACCTCCCGGAGCCCCCTCTCCTGCACCTGGGGGACCACGAAGCCAGCTACCACTCGCTGTGCCACGGCCTCACGCCCAACGGTCTGCTCCCTGCCTACCCCTACCAAGCCATGGACCTCCCGGCCATCATGGTGTCCAACATGCTGGCCCAGGACAGCCACCTGCTGTCGAGCCAGCTGCCCACTGTAAGTGCCTGTGTCCTGCATAGCTCCCGCTGGTCACAGCAGGGAAGGAGCAGAGGGTGTCGGATGCCAGTCTGTGAAGTGGAGCTGCCGCTCCTAGGCAGGGCTGGGCCCGCAAGGGAGTCTGCAGAATGTGGTGTGGCATGGAGCAAAACTATTGCCACACACTCCTTCTGGAGCTTTGCGTACTACATCTTGGAACTTGTTTTATTATTTTTTGACAGTATGATTTCATTTGTTTGTATTTTTTAATAGCTCCACTGAGATACAATTCACACATTTACAGTGTACAACTTGCTAGACTTTGTAGGTTTAGAGTCGTGTTACCATCTGTAAAATTTCGGGACATATTCCTCACTCTCCAAAAGAAACCTGTCCTTCCAATGTGCCACCCACAGTCCCCAGTCTAGGCCACCTCGGTCACTTTCCACCTGTGTATTTGCCTGGTCCAGAGAGTCCGTGTAAGTAGAATCATGCTGTTTAAAGGTTGTCTTGGAGAAGCATCCCGAGAAAGGGTGACCCCTGGGTTGCAGTGTGTGGGACAGGGAGCAGATTGCAAGCAGACACAGGAAAGGGCCTTCCGGGCTCGGGGTGGTGTGCACTAGAGGAGGCCGGGGCTCACCCAGAGCTTCGGTGCATTTGGTTCTTTCTCTTTACTGGGCTGGAGAGCAAGGACCTGACCCCAAGGAGGGAAAGGGGAGGTGAGATAGCTCAGCAGAGCCTGGATCATAAGGATACTGGATCCCGTGCTAAAGGGATTGGTGTTTTTTACTTCTTTTTTTCACTTGGTACTTCATTTCTTTTCATCTTCAGTTTTTCTTGTTTTAAAATTTTTAGGAGTACAGGTTTGCAGTCCGTGATGGTTACAGCCACGGGGGAAGTTGGTAAAGGCACGTTACACGTCTTGATCCTTTTTCATGTCATGCCCCTGTCCATCATTTGGTCCTCTTGCCATTTGCAAAAGATCTGTCTCTCTGTTTCCTATTATCTGTCTTTATGTTGCTCTTTTTTATTCTTTGGGTTTCTCACTTAAGAGAAATCATGTAATGTGTAAGTTGTATGTCTGATTTATGTCACTTAATATTACGGCCTCACAGTGAGATTATGTTTTCTTAGCAAGAATGGCTCATTCACACCATCAGAAGCTATAGAAAACCAGTAGACCTTTTGGGGGTACAGCAGGAGGTGCAATAGAAACATCTCTTTAGGGAAGTCTAGTACTTCTGCTAGGTGACTGTGATTTGTTATTATTGTTGCTTTTTTCCTTCTCTGTTAACAGTGTATATAGGTCACAACTCTTCTATTTGTAAGTACAGTAACAGGAAACAAATTCAAGAACTTAAGAATCAAATATTGAAGGGTAGGATGGAGAAGGGGTTTCAGGTGTGGTTTGACCCAGGAACTCTGACAGTGTCTTTAGAACCTGTTGCATCCTCCGTATCTACACAGCAGGACCGGGGGCTGGAGCAGCCAGCGCACTTCCTGATGTCTCCAGCAGGTGGCCTTTCGGGTGTTCAAGGAGCACCAATACTGAGCGTTGCTGGACCAATCCCTGTGCCCAGAAGGAAGCTTCAGTCCTCAGGCTTGTGAGCCTGGGTTGCAGACATGCCTGTGGAGGGAGGAAGAGCTGCTTAGTCATTTTCCTTTCCAAGCCACGTGGTGTTGGGTGATTTGTGTTTACCCCTGCTACGGCTGCTCAGAAACCATTGCCAAATGTGAGGCCTGGACCTTTGGGTGTGCTGTGTATATTCTAACCATCTCAAGTGTTTCATTTCTTTATTGTTTATTTTTCTTTTATTACCAACAAATTTTCTTGCTTCAAAACCCTGCTAAATCCTGTGCATCTTTCCAAGCCACTCACATTTTTGTTAGTTTTTCATTTTTGAAGGTAGTTGAGGAATAAACAGAGAGAAGAGGGAGGAAAATAACTCAAGATCTACATTTGACAGTGTTCTGTTCTCGTGAAAGAGCTCAGTAGAAATTAATGTCCTGTTTTTCAAAGAACTCGTCAGTCATACAGATTCTCAGCTGCCTCCTCCAAAAGGCCGTTCAGGCTCCGCCGTCATCCTTTCTGCACCTTGTGAAAAAGTTTGTGCCTTAGCTGCTTCTCCGGCTCTTTAGCTAATAAAAACCTCCCGACTGAAAACCACCCCTGTTGGTGATTTACGGTAACCCAGCGAGGGCAGGACAGTGGGCGCCTTGTGTCCTTTAAGAGCCGTGGTGCAGAGCTGAGGATGGCGCAGTCCTAGGCCACCTGTGGCTGCTCGTGGTGCTGGCGGCTAACAGAGAGTGTGGGGCCGCGGTCAGCATGGGGTCTGGAGCCCCCGGCTCAAGTGAGACCCTCATCCTACCTCTGGAGCTTCACTTCCGTGTCTTGGAATCATAACAGTCCCTCCTCAAGGCCATTGTGAAATGTGTCTGAGATAATGTACGTGAAGTCTTGGCGAATGCCCGACAAAGAGTAAGTAATCAGGGAATATTTGCTGTTATTATTCTTCATAATAAAAATGAATTCCCCCTATAACCAAATGGCCTTTTTTCCTTTAGTGTCATTTACCTAAAGAAGCAGATGACAGTTACGTGAAGGGGCATTGGTAGCATCCCTGGTTATTTAATAGCTCTGGTACTTACAAAGCGTGTTATCTGCTAATCAGAGATGACCCCTCGTCACTGCCTCCTCAGTGTTTTGCTGGGCTCTGTGCAGACAGGCACTTGGCAGTTATTCCCCATATTTCTTTGTAACTCGTTCATGCTTAAGATGCTTCTCAGCTGCTGATAGCTTTAATTCTCCCATTAGCCTGACTTTCCAAGGGTTCACGGAATTTTATTCTCGCTTGTTATGCCGTGAAAGATAAGCCAGACCCGGTTACCCAGGGGAGAGGTCTGCACCCCTGAGAAAACCAGATAAGAACATATATGTTCACAGAACAGTCTGGTGAAAAGACAAGGGGCCCCCTTAGGACGGTGAGCGTGTGCGAGCGTCCTGATGAGGGGTGTCTGCGGAGGGCGGCCGCGTGCTGGTGGGCAATGCTGCAGTTTGTGTTCGCACCTGCTGGGTGTCAGGCACTGGGCAGCGCACTTGGCAAATGTTTTTTCATGTAATGATCCCACAATGGAGGGAGGCCGGGGGAATTAGAATCCAGAAGGGAGGGAGCGTGTAACAAGTTTCCGAAGACTGTGCCTTACAGCAGCAGTGGTCTATTGTCTCCCAGGGCGGAAGGACAGGAATCAGTGCCCTGTGCTGAAATCCAGGTGTCAGTGGGGCCACAGTTCCACGTGGGGCTCAGGGCAGAGTCTCTCCCTGCCCTTGTACTCCTGGGGCTGGCTAGCCTTCCCTGGCGGATGGCAGTGCCTGCGCTACTCCAGTCTCTACCTCATCTTCACCTTGCTTCCTGTTCCCTCTGCAGAAGCTCCCATGCCTCATATTATAGGACACTTGTGATAGCATTTGGAGCTGAATCAAGAGAAGACCCGTAACTTAGTCACCTCCATAAGACCCATCTTTCCAAATATGGACCTTCTTACAGATTCCAAAGAGACAGTCTGATCGCTTTGGTAGACATGGGGCATCATTCAGTCTCCCACAGTGAGCTTCAGCTGGGGAGGTACCAGGCCTTGCTCTGGGCTCAGGATTCAGGGTACCTTCAGGAACTCCCAGCACAGGTGCGGAGGTGAAAAACCTGTGCTTTGGATAGAATATGGGTAGTGTCCTCACAGTCCCTGTGCAAAGGTGGTATGAGAGGTGCTGGGGCCTTTAAGAGGTGGGGCCTTCTGGGAGGTGCTCAAGTCTTGGGGGGTATGCCCTCTGGTGGATGGGGGACCCAGTTTTCCTCCTCTCTTTGTCTTCTGCCTTTAGATGTGAGCTCTCTCTCCC